>JAFIRS010004212.1:0-95929 GCA_018342105.1 Gonioctena quinquepunctata | reverse complement strand
AAGAAAGAGAGCACTGAATAGAACGATGTTTACAGTTCAGAGGACAGATGAAGAATGAAGCTGACGGTGGGGATCGGTCACCCACATCAATTTCCTATTGCGCAATTCGAAAACTGCCAACTCAACAAAATTCTCAAAACTGGATGATGCAATCATTTGACCTTGAATATGCAAACGGATCCGTCCTGCTTCCATGTCGCCGACAGTGCCTTAGTCCGCTTAGATACAAATACGAATAGTAATCGTTAGACTTATCCCACGGTTCGAGCGTGCAGCTGCATACTCTCTTATCTTGTTAATGTAAACAAACTCTTTCACAAAGGATGCCGCCGCCGATATCTTATCTCAATGTAAACAAAGGATGCCGCCGATATCCGGTCGCTTAAATAAACAACTGATAAGAAGTGCTGACATAGATGATATTCCTGCAAAGACTTGTCGGTTGAGTCATAGCCGCATCATCGCTGGCTCCTTCCACTTTCCAAAATGGCCGCCGCCATTCACGTGACATTCAGTCTTCCGTCCGACCAATACCGTTGACGAAGGCAGGACACACCCATTCAGTCTTCCGTCCGACCAATGCCGTTGACGGATATTGGTTGACACCCCCATTTCAATATGCTGCTCGGCTATTGGATAGCGGCCGGCGGCTATCACCACTCCACGACCTATCACAGCTCTCCCCCTCCCACTCTCAATCACACACTCCCATACACAACATGGCTGCCACCATTCCGACCAATCACAGGCCACTCATCCCCCCCACCCTACCCACATACAACCATCCCCACCCCTCTCACCGCCATCTTTTTCACAAACCCCTCCCACAACGAACCGCCCATGACCGCCACCATCATCCGTACCCCCACCCGAAAACCACCCCCTCACTCGCCAAAACCCACCCCAAAATAGGGGTTGCGCCAGAAGCGGCATAGCATATCTACTTACTTATGTTTCATCATTTTCAATCTTTCATACCAGTTATACAGAAAAAAAAATATAATTCCTGTGTAGAACAGAATTTGAACTCCAAAATTGATATATTTCTCTTTTTCTGTTTTTGTTCTAATGAATTTGATGATTATGATAAAAAAATTTGTATATTATGAATTAAGTTTTTTTTTCTGTTCCTTATGAAATTATGATCATGATGGAAATATTTGCATAATATGAATTAACTCGAATACAAATATTTGCATGATATATCCATTGGACTGAAAATATTAATTTAATTTAATTTTTTTAACTATTTGTGATAATAATTAACTACTCATGTATGTATTGAACATCGAATCAAATATTCTACAGGTTGGCTATATGCTGCAATTAATCTATGTATCGGAATAAAACTAGATTTTGGGTTTGTGCTAATTATAAAATCTTCGACACTTTTTTCCATTTTCCATTCTCACACTCTCTCTCTCTCTCTCTCTGAATAATTACGCTAACTTCACCTCTTTCCTATATCTCTCTCTTTCCCTTGCTCTCTTTCTATTTCTATAATCTCTTACAATACATTTTTATCACAGTAATTTTTTGCTCTATGTAACTGCTTATTCAGACGACCCTGAAGTTCTCGCACTTGAACGTTAGATCCTTACTGAGTGATTTCAATAGCCTTTCTAACCAAGTGGAAAGCTCAAACTGTGACATCCTGGGGAAAACTGAAACATGGCTCCGTCCTGAGGTGGGAGCTGATGCTGTAAGAATTCCTAATTACGTATTTATTATACTGGATAGAAAAACACATGCTGGGGAAATTGGTATGTATATCAAATGTAACAATAAATTCAAAATACCGGTTCAAGAATGTACCGATGTCATTGAACAAATGTGGATCCAAAATTTCGAGGATATGATGACCAACATGTATTCTGGTTTCGATAAACTGATTTGTACAGGAGATTCCAATATCAATATTCTCACTAGGATCTGCAAACTTTCATCGCAGCTACTGTTTTTAGGTGAAACTTTTGACCTTCAAGTTAAAACAAATCATTGACAGCCCAACTAGGATAACAAAGAACTCGATATCATTGATCGATCTGATATTTGTTAGTAACAACTTTACAATATTAGAATCAGTGGTAAATGATTGGGGAATATCAGATCATGTCCAGACATATGGAGTAATACATAATGAACGTCAATTCATCACCGATAACTTTTTTTCTTTCAGAGATTCAAAAAATATAAATAAATTCTACAGGTCATACCATGCAAACAATTTCTGATGACAAAGTGAGCTTCTTACAGAACATATTTTACTCTTATTTGATATACATGCACTATATGAAAAATACGGCAACGTAATAATTATAAATATTATCCCTGTATAACAGATAATATAAAACATATGCAACAACTGAGAGACAAAGCACTGAAAAAATGCAAACTCTTCGAACAACCCCATCACTGGAAATACCATAAACAATTGAGAAACTATACTACTTTTGAAATAAAATCTGAAAAAAGGCATTTTTGAAACACAAACTCGAAAACTGCTCTTCAAGGGATAAATGGGATGAACTAAAAAAACTGAACATCTGTAGAAATAGAAATAGGGAAATACCGATGCACCTTAGAGATGTTAACATATTAAATAATCACTTTTCGAATATATCGAAAAAAATATTCACCCCCAGTGATGTTTTGATTTACTTCTATTCTGAAAACATACAAAATGGGATTAGTAGCTATTTATCTATCGAAAACGTTAATGAAACAAGAGTTTCAAATGTACTTCGAAATATTAGCTCCAAAGCTTTTGGTACTGACCGAGTCAACATCTCGTTTATCCAGCTATGTTGTCCACTTATAATCCCTCATATAACACATATTATAGACGAATGTACTTTGAAGTCATAGTTTCCCTCTGCAAGGAAAATGGAATATCATTCCGTTACCTAAGGTGAACCATCCAACTCATTTCAATAATCTCTGATCAATAAGTATACTCCTAGAATTATGTAATCACAAATACGTCTCTTAGTAGATACTAATGAAATCTTACCTCAATAACAATCCGAGTTCAGACCTGGTTTCAGTTGTGAAATAGCACTTGCAAATATCACAGATGATATTATCAATGGTATTACTACTGCTTGACTTCTCGAGAGCGTTTGATCTAATTATTCACCGAATTCTACTTTCTACATTGTATTATTTGGGATCCAACCTAATGGTGAGGAATTTTATTGCTTCATTCCTAACAAATAAATATTAAAGCGTTTTGTTGAACGACAAATCATCGAATTTTGTTCCAGTGTCATGCTGAGGGAAGTATTTTGGGCCCGCTTTTATTCACCTCAATCACTGCAACTTTCCATGATGTTCTGCACCACTGTAATCATCATATGTTTGATAATGACACTCAAATATACAAAACGTTCGTCCTAGTTACAGTAATTCAGACCAACATTGAAATAAATTACGATTTGCAATCATTATCAGACTTATGTAACAAGCACTTACCCAAAATAAATCCACAAAAAACCTGTGCCATCTCATTCTGCAATGACAGTGATTGATATGATTTACTACACAACATTGAATTGAGGAAGATGGATGACATAATACCTTTTAGTGATTGTGTAAAAAAATTGGGATTGACACTCGTTCACAAATTGAGGTTCGAAGAACAGGTGAATACTATGTTGAAGAAAAGCAACATGAGCTTGAAGATGATTTATCCACATAGACACTATTTGAATCAAGATGTTAAAACACTGCTTTGTGACTCGATAGTTCTTTCCCATTTCAATTATTGTAACATCGTTTATGGGCCTCGTATAAATAGCGTGGATAGTCAGCGTATTCAAAAAGATCAGAATAGCTGTATGAGACTTATTTTTGGTATCAAAAGAGGACAAATAATTTCCCATAAACTCCACGAATTAGAATGGCTCAATATGTCCGACAGGCATGAACTCCATATGTTTCGTTATTTCTACAAACTTTGAAAATTCAAGCTACCCAACTATATCTATAACAAAGTTATATTCAGGAGAGACATACATAATTCAAATACTTGTCAAACTTCAACGATCACCATACCCCGACATAAAAAGAGAATCTTCAAACGAAGTTTCTCATATAATATTGCCTGTTGCATGAATACGATCAGGATTACTTATAACAGAAGGTCTTGTAACTCACTAAAGAAATCAGTAATGGATTACCTTCGCGAACTACAAAATTAAACAAACACAGAGCAAAAGAAAAACAAAAAACAGCAACTCATCTCTAACGCATATCTTCCTATTCTCTTTCCTCCTTTCTTCGTTGTTCTGTCACACTTTCCCCATCGTATGCTTAGATATAGGATTAGTTTCAGGAAGGCTTGAGTGGAAGAACAGTTTCTTTCTCCTGGTAAAAAGAAAACTGAACTCTCACCTTTTATTTGCCTTACCAACGGATTTATTAATTTCTCATTGTTGTTATGATGAATAATAAACGTATCATTAAAATTATTATTGTTATAACTAACCCCAACAAATCGAACCCCAAAGATCAAATGGACCATTAAGAGTTTCAAATCTTTCGAATCGACCGGAAAGGCGAAATATTTCCCGCGCTACTACAAAATGGCCTTGAGATGATAGAACCTCCTAGAAAGCGCTGTTCAAGGCCAGTTTCATTTTCAGTCATATACCGAAAGCCTGGAGGGAGGCTTCAGTGGTGGTCATACAAAAAACTCGCTGTCCAGCAGAGTATCACCTCCTTTCTCCTGAAAACAATGGAATAAATTATAGGCTGTTACAGAAGAAGTGAATCCTTTGCTTCACAAAAAGAGTTTGTCTATCAATCAGACATATCGACGATTGATGCTCTACAATTCTGAGTTGAAAGCGCTGAAAAAACATACGTAGCCAAAGAAATGGCTCCATGCGCATTCATGGATATAGGGGGTGATTTCGATAACGCCTCACAACTCCATCCTTAGATCACTAGAGGAGAGGAATATAAACACCCCACCGATCAGATAGATCCATACAATGATGAAAAGCGGAACAAAGAGACTGCTTTCGGAGGGAAAACAGTTAGAATGAGTACGGAGAAAGCTTGTCTCCAAGATGGAGTTCTCTGCCTCTGCCATGGGTACCGACTGTGGATAATCCAATAGTGAAGCTGGAATTACGACTAAAGAATACGACACTGACCTGGTCGGTACTATTAGGGGCAAACATGATGAGATGATATCCAATCGTCCTAAATATAATCAGTAGCTGGTGCGCAAAGGAGGGACTGAATGTAAATACCAGCAAAACAGTGCCGGTTCCATTCCATTACGACCCCGTTTATCAACATCATAACTATTCCACTAGAAACGGGGATCTCATCAGGATCTCGACAGATAACACATAATTCTTCAAGAACAGACCGTCATATACAAGAATTACATTTTTCAACCATCTTCCACCTGATCTATGGAAAATTCAAAACAAAAATATGTTCAAATCAAAATTGAAGAAATATCTGCAAAAAAACTGTTTCTACAGCATTATTGAATTTTCAAACTCGAGATGGAATGTTAGTTATGTCTGTGTACATACGACATTTATATTTTACATTTGATTAGCTTAAAATTCGTGATAAAATGTTAGTTCTATCTGTATATATGTGACATTTATTTGTTGGTATCTTGAATATATGTCAACTTTTTTGTGTTCTTGACGTGACCAATATCATGGATTAAATAAATTATTATTATTATCATTATTCACAAAGAGGCGAAAGTACGAGCTGGAAGCACCAACTCTAATTGTAACTTCTTCTACTTCCTCGGCGTTATAATCGACCAAAGACTCACATTCATATAAATAACATTATTTACAAGGCAACAGCGGCAACCTGGACGTGCCACATTAGTATGGTGGCCCAAATCCCAACAGTACTCGATACAAATCAAGCTGCAGAAAGTACAGTACAATAATATTCACGTTTCATACAGCAGCATTAGAGGTAATGCTGAACCTTTCGCCACTGCACTTGTATGTAATAAACGGATCGGCGAAGAGTACCTCCAGGCATCAAACTTGGAAGCCTGAAATCCAGGAAAAAGTTATAAGATATTATGCCAGGTAGATACGACTTTGAAGTGAATTATGAAGTGGTTATAAACAACCACCATACATTCACGACGAACGAGCCTCAACTGGGGAGGAATGCATCAGTATGGTACACCCATGGTTCCAAAATAGACGGAAGGGCTGGAGTGGGAGTTACGGGTCCTAGTGTTGGGCTCTCAAAACCCCAAGGCAAAGCCCCAACAACTTTTCAAGCAAAAACTCATGCTACAGAAATTTGCGCCTTAGAATCCCTTGAAAGAGGCTCCAGGGGGCAAAGATCTATACTCTATCAGACAGCCAAGCGGCACTGAGAGCTCGAAAGTCGAACACTTATGAGTCTAGACTGATTTGGGTCTGGAAAGACCCTCCCTAAGACAATTAGCTACGAACAATCATGTTACTCTGATATGGGTGCAGGTCACAATGGAATCAACGGCAGTGAGGAAGCGGACTGCCCTGCCAAGCAAATACCAAACACTCAATTTCCCGCTCCAGAACCCTTCTGTGGTCTTTCCAAAGTCCACATTGAGGATGAGTTCCAAAGCTGACCAATTGATTCCCACCGGCATAAGGTTCCAGAGCAGAGACAAGCAGATAAGCTTCTAAGCCCACCGGATAAGAGAGTTGTACAAAAAAGACTTGAAACTGGTAAAGGAACTGCTCACCGGACATTGTCCTCTGAGGTATCACCTCCAAAAAATTGATGGAACAGACAGTGAACTGTGCCGTTACTGCGAGAATTTCGCTGAAACTACAGAGCATCTGCTTTGCAACTACCAAGCGCTGCTTTGCAAAAGGCTCAAGCTCCTCGAAGGAGTTCCATGAACGTCCTCATACATCAGAAACTCAGCTCCCAGGAAACTCTTACGCTTCGCGAAGAGTCTCGAAATCCTGGGTCTTGAATAGATGAAAGGTAATACAAAAGACCTCAATGGTCGAGGTACGAAGAGGCTGAAGAGACATATCGACACCCCTGAAATCTACAATTTGTATCTATATATCCGATGACTTCAATTCATGGATGTTGGCAAATATGGGCAAATTTCGCTCTTGAGTATTGTTGGTTTTCAATGAATTCCTGAATTTTATTTACCCTGTGTCAGAACCACATCGCTTCTCAACTCTTCAGAAACTGAGAAAAGCAGTTGAATAAATAATTAGCATATTTCGGATTGACTGATGATGACAAAAAAATAAAAAATAGAGATGTCAGTAATAGTTCATAAAATATACGTTCACGACTGACGGCACCTTTATTTTTTGGGATAGTTATCAATACCAATTCACAAAATCACAACTCATATGGAATACTCATATTGAAAGTTTCCGTCATGTTTCAGACTATGCAAGTTATACAAACTAAGTTTTGTTTCCATCCCGAATAATGCCTCACTTTCTCATTACCGTTCTCAGCGCGTCACTGTAGCTTTGCGTGGGATTGATGGTTAAAAGTAAGGAATCATCTAAGTTTTAATTCTGGAATTATCGCATTCTCATTTCCGACATTAATGCAGCCAGATGAACATCTCTTTCTCTAACTTAAATTAGTTTGCGGAACAGTTTGTTGATACAGATAGAATGAAAGATGTGTTTGAAGGAAATATAATGTCTGGATTCTGATTATATTATTCTTGGGGTGTACAACACGACAAATAATACAGTAACAAAAATGTTCCGAAATTTGGAATAACTGAAATTATCCTGGATCAGCATTTCTTTCGAACTACCAGGTTCGGAATATTAAATTGGTTTGTTTGAAAATGAACTGAATAATGATTGTTTTCCTATCCGAACAAAATTTTAGAATCAGGCAGTTTTTGGATTCCACAGTTGAAAGCACCGATAAAACAGAGATTTGAATATTGCCATTGTATCCTGAAAGCAAAAATGTTCCATCCTAGTATATAGTTGATATGGATAACTTGTCAGTATGAAATGAATAATTTTCTTTTTTAATAGTAGTTTTCAAAAAGGAATATCAAGCAATATATATATATATATATATATATATATATATATATACATATATATATATATGTATATATACATATATATATATATACATATATAATTACAGGTCCTGACTGACTGACATACGAAAAACGCCCAGACCAAACCGCTGGACCTGAAGTGCTGAAATTTTGAGAGCGTTTACCTATAATATTGATATTCCTTACCTGAAAAGGTGAAAAGGGGTGGGGTCCAGCGGTGTGGTAGTGGAAATACCATTCGTTTTGGAACTAGAGCCATGGAAATTGGTATAAAAAGTATTTGTTACAAATAGAGAAATACATGTTTCATTGGAGTGGAATGGAAGGCTAAATAGGGATTGGAAGTTTGTGTAGGGGTACCGTTAGTTCAAGTAAGGGGAATAGAAATTGTTATTAAAGGTGAATTTGTATTCCATGCCCAGTAAGGGAAAGTTATTTGACAAAAAATTATTCCAAATTGTTATATTCAGGAAGCTTCACGAAGCGAATACTGTGTAGATCAAGTAAACAATTAGTTGTGTTTTACTTGTCCTTGTTAATTAACAGTAGGTCTTTGGATTTGAATGGAATTCCCAGTGAATGATTTTTTCCCAACTTTTTCAAAGTTAACTGTAATAACTCAGGAGTTACCCGAAACAATATTGCGCCCTACTTGATTCTGAAATAATCAGTATACATTGTTAAGGTACTGAAAGGGGGGTTTTTCATACACAAAACTTGTAAGAGTTATATAAGAAACATAAATGTTTCTCCTGAAAAAATATTTTTGGCAAACTACCTAGAGTAATAACGAATAATCAGATATCGTACAATCTGAAGGGACACTGTTTTTGACGATCTCCAGTAACGCTGTCAGTCTTAGATGGAGATGTCTTCGAAGTAAAGTGTCTTACATGGTAACAGGATATACTTATTGGAGATCAGCTTCATAGTTAAATTCTGATTTCTCAAAGAATGAATGTTATTTAGCAATATCTAGAGAAATCACTCATTGTATTCATTGTGATGTTATAACCTTCTTTTTATTTGTGTTTCGAAGTTACAGAATGGACCTTCCTGAAAAGGCAAACTCTCATTGCGGAGGCAAGTGTTGTGGTTTGATTGTTGAAGTGATGAGAATTTTCAGAAAAATTTATTTCATAGAGTATAAAGTTCTTCTTATAAAGTTGAAATTTGGAGGCCATCTACGAATCAAATTTATTCAACCTACTCATTCTCTACCAGTTTCTATAGATAAACTTATAATGTGAAAGAATCATTCGTCAAATGACACAATAAAACTCTGAACCTTCAAAATATAACCTCCATTATCTAAATTTCTGGTTCGAGAATAACAAATTTTATTCACATTAGGTAGTTCCTGAGGAATAAATCACTTTCCACTTTGAAAATCAATAACAAATTACTCTCATTTTTTCGTTCATACTGGTCCGTTCACAAAGTCTTATATAAGATCCCCATCAGCATTCCTATCCCAACAAGTGATATTTGATTCCAATCCAATGGTAGATTGTTAATAGTTCTAGGACCTCCTTGGCTCTGGGAACCCTCTGATTTCCTTCCCTTCCAGTATTCCCAGTTCAGCCTGTCTATATCGTTCATCAACGCTTCTAGACGCTGCTTTCACTTATCGAATTCTAGTGCATCTCGTGAAATATTGGTGAACGAGCTTGATTCTACAGTCTCGTGATATATCATAAAAACGACTTGACAGTTCGTTAAACGAAAATTTCAATAATTTGTAAAACGAAAAACCTGACAGAACTATAGCATTAAACAGGAAAAACATCTTTGTGAAACATGTCTGACGAAGCTACTTTTAAATTAGGAAATTATTATATTCGGTTCAAAATTCACCAAAATATAATTTTCATGTAATTTTCTAGATAGTTTGAATTTGTATTCACCTCTCAGCAAAGCTGTTCTCTTTCTTTGTATTGAGATGGTATATGAAAATTATATACCACTCACGAGTTCATTCGGTGAAGCCAGGAACAGAAATGGACAAATTTCAACTTCCTTCCTTCCCAATCAATATTCACAATTCGGTTTTTCTATAAGTTCCTCTTAATATTTGACGCTGTGTTCCAAAACTCTGAACAGGCACACAGAAACGAACCCCGTTATAGAACAACACATATATTTGTTCGCAAGTATCTCTTCTGTCTCCTCATCATGTAGTTCACTAGATTAGAGAAAAAGAAGTAGGGGAGACCGGGGTTCGACGTTCCGATTTTGGAGTCGGAGGCAATATAAATGTAATAGAAATGTTTAAAATCAACGATTCCTATATAAAATGGTGCATAATTTATCCTTGTTCCAAATTGTAAACTTAAGTTCTTTGAAATAAGCATATATTATTGCTCAGGATATTTTTTCTGTAAAAAGTCGACAAGGAACAACTCGCCCCACAAAGGGGCTGGTTGTTCCTCAGCTGAGGTAAGTTGTTCCGCTTATCAACTCCAGTCCCTAATAATGTAGTATTAGTTGGAAAGGTATTATATAAAATAAATTAGGTATATGTAATTGAATATTTATTATAGTTTTATTTAGAAAAGTACAAAATCTTAATGTTTTTTACAAACTTTTCAACAAAATAAAAAAATGTAATGAACATAACTGCAAACATAAAATAATAACAAGCATTAACTACCAGTTAATGGTGTAGTACAACCTAATTAATAGATTTAGTTTCTTAATTCAGTCTTATAGCAATGACTTTACTGAGATCAATAATCTAAACTTATAACCTACTCTGTAAAACAGATTCATTTCAGTAACTTAAAAAAAATATTCAGAGTCGTCGTCAGAATTACAATTTTGACAAACATAAGAATGAACATCTTCAGATTTCAGGCATTTTGAATGAGCCCAATTCTTACACATGACGCATTCAATCCATTGTTCACCTGGTCGTGAGTTGGAATATAAATCGCAACATATTAGACAATACCATTCCATGGTCTCTTCTTCACTATCACTTCCATGATTATCTTCTTGCAGTAGTTTCCTTTTCACATTTTCTTTACCATTTGCGGATTTACTTGCCACTTTATAATTTCGCTTGTTTTTACCAGTTACTTTATTCTTTCTGACTCTTTTTTCAACTTCCTTCGTCTTTATTTTACTATTGCTCTTTACTTTTCTTGCTTTTTCTTCAGCCAAAGCATTCTTTTCAGGCGTATCTGTCAGTATTGCTGATTTTCTTATTCGTCGCTTAGTTGTTACACACGATCTTGGCGGTGCTTTTGGTAAAGTTTTAATTGCTTCAGGTGAAAATATGCTAGATGTGGCTTGAATGACAACATTATTTGGCAAATTAGCAATGTTCGAGGATCCTGGTTGAGGTTCATTGGTTGCTGATTCTATTCTTGCTGGACGTGGCTCGTTATCTGGGACGGTTTCCATATCATGATCCACCTGAGGCTCATTAACGTCTGCTAATCCTTGAAGCTGTGGTTTCACATTTCCCAATCCCGATGAAATATTAGCGGTGTCGGGCATTGGTCGATCAGTAACGAACGACGGGGCAAAATCTTCATCCGTAAATGTATCAGGGTTGTATGGACTCATGCCTGCCTTTTTAAATGCGTTCATAATGTTATTTGGTGTAGCTGCTAAAGGCCATGCATGTTTGACAATTCCAGGTATCTCATAAATAGACATTGTCTTGCCTGGGTTATTACGTAGCCAGTTTTCTTGCGCTTTGGCACAATACGTTTTAAACGGTCCATTAACGCCAACATCTAGTGGTTGCAAATTACAGTGGTAACACCTGTTTCGTCCAAGTTCCAAATTCTAGACGGTAGCATGTTATATTTCAAAATGACGTCTCCAAGCTTGCTAAAGAATTCATTAACGTTGTGTCGGTTAAAAGAGGATGCGCGTCCTGCACTAGTGGCTTCCGGAGCTCTTATGGACAATGACGGATTTCTTTTCAGAAAACCAGTGAACCAATCAGCTCCAGCTTCTTTATTTCTATGCCAAGAGACTGGAATATTAGGCATGTCAAATTTGACAGCGCAACTATATGCCAACTTCCTTACTTCTTCTGGCAAAAGACCGAAGTAAATTGATGAACATTTTAATAAATAATCCGCCAATGTCTTCTCTTGGTCTTGGTTGAACACCTGTCTAGAATAGTAACCCACAGTAGGTGTTACACCAGCTTTCAACTTTTTGACAAAGCGAAACAATGTCATATGACATATCTCTAATTCCCGAGCTACCGTCTTAAGTTTACGACCGTCTTTAATAACGGCATCAGCAGCCCGCTGCAAAAGCTCAATTGAAACCTTGCCCCGTTCGGTTTTTCGTTTATAGTTTCTCATCCTAAAACAAAGTTTTAATTTTATTATTTACGTGTTCGTTACGGGGCAGGTTGTTCCGCGGAACAACTAGCCCCCCACCAGAGGAACTTGGAACCTCAAATTCCATTTTCTAAAGTAACATCCAATTATGATAGAATACGTTTGGAAAAGCCAAAAACGATATTAAAAAGTTAATCACTGTAGTTTGCTCGACAGATAATAGCAAGTAACACACAAATAGCTAGAAAATTGATTGAAATAGACCAAAAAGTATGATGACGAAAAAATTTACTTACGTGATGTTTGAGTGTCACCAATCGACTACCACGCTAACACGCGGGCAGACTGTCACTAAAATGACTGACGCAATAGCGCGATGATATGACGTTTCACGATGCACTTCACACTTATTGCTATCTCTTTTCTTCGCGGAGCTATTTCAATCGGAACAACCTGCCCCCGGCACTTCGAACCCCGGCCTCCCCTACACCGAGTTAATATTAATAACATATCTAAATTATAATAACCTCGAATCATGTTTCTTATTCTTTTCAGGCAATTATTTAACCCATTTTAAAAGTACCCAAATATCGAAATATATTCAACCAATAAAATGATTAATGAAAAACCTTTTTCAGTACAAGCTTTTATTCAAATGCACCAAAAAATCAAAAATTATTGATTTGGATGTGTGACGTAGGTGATTTCGTGATTTATAAATTCAGAAATTTTCAGTTCGAATACAAAAGCGACAAGCTTTTGAATCTATAACTCACGGAATAACCCACGTCACACATCTAAAGCAATTATTTTTTACTTTTCAGTGCATTTGAATGAAAGCTTGTATTTAAAAACGTTTTTTATCAATTACTTTATTTTTAGTACTTAAGTACGCCTCAATCTATGCATTTTTGTTAAAGCATTGTTATTATTCCTGTAAGTTCTGAGCTATCTAGTCATTCAAAGAGGAGACCATCTGAAGATTAACTCATGCGCCATCTTGTAGTTGCCATTTTCAATTCTTGAATTTCAACTAACAATTAATAATCTTCGACTAAATTCATAATCTCCGACCCCGAAAACCGCCACATACCAATTTTGAATAGAATCGGACCATAAACACAGAGATCATCGGCCATCTTGGAGCCGCCATCTTGATTTTACGAATTTTGAAGAATAAAATCATAATTTTCGACCCTGAAATTCCCCACATACCCATTTTGAATCGAATCGGACCATAAACCTAAATCTCGTCCGCCATCTTGGAGCCTTTTGTTTTTTCTATAACAAAAATTCCATGAGCCGCCTTTAATTTAAATTTTAAAAAATTCATAATCCCGACCCGTAAACCCCCACAAACAAATTTTGAATAGAATCGGACCATTATCACAAAACTCCTCCACCATTTTGGAGCCGCTATCTTGAATTTATGAATTTTGTCAAGAAATTCATAATAACCGACCTCGAAAACCCCCACATACCAATTTTGAATCGAATCGTACCAAAATCACAAAACTCGCCTTCCATCTTGGAGCCGCCATTTTGTTTTTTGCTCAACAAGTTCATAACGCATTGTCACCGAAATTATGTACACCTGCCAAATTGCAGCTCAATCGGATGTGGGAAAGTGCTCCAAAAATTAATTACAAATTTTGAACCGGAAATAATGACACAATGACAGAGTTACAGAAACACAGAATGACAGAATGACAAACGAACGAAGCAAGTTGAATGAAAGCTTGTAATAATCGGAGATAAATAATCAGAGAATCCGTGGAGCTGTGGAAATACAAGAATTACTTATGGCAGTGTCATAACCCCACCAGTGTACATCTTTCCAGATTTTAATGTAATCTATCGTTGTTATATTTCATACTACTATGTGCAGACTAGTGAAATCCAACGTTTAGGGAAAAACAAAGGTTACAATGTATGTTTTGACAGTTTTATCCATAACCGGGCATGAAGAAGCACTTTATCGCCGGTTTCTGCGGGCGTGAAATGGAATTCAAGCGCTCGTACTTTCATTGCTTGGCGGGTGATGAAGTCGGTGAGCGGGCACCAAAGTTATTTCCATTCTCATATCGATAGAAAATCAATATTCCGATGGTTTTGAATGATGCGAAATGATCAAACCCAAACGTTTATTGATAATGATACGATGAAATTTATTAACGTAATCAAATTGAATGAATTATAACTCAATATTTACCATACAATTAGATCAGTTTTCTATAGAAATATTCGAATTCGTTGTCTTCTGCTGTTCCAAGTAGTAACTGATTTCAACTGATTCTTTATTATCAGAAGAAGCTTGATTTTTGACGCCGTGGGTATATATGAATTGTTGGCTACCGCTGAATATGTAGGATACTTTCTATCTCCAAAATTTTATGGTACTAGGATGAGTTTGATTTTGCTAATCATATATTTCGCCATCTATTTTCGTCACACATACATATGTTGAACTGATCATTTAAATATTCTTTTTCGCTATGTAGGAAACCTCTCCACCAAGTTTCATCACATTATGTACTATCAAGTCCAAGCTTTGCGTTGGTTTGATCTAGGAATCGGCTGACCAAATATGATAATATCCTTTTTTCTAAGCTGATTTGATCGAAAAAAATTATGGCCAAACGTAAAATAACTGTAATTTTTTTTAACGATTATCTCATTTCCACGATCTCATTATCAAGAACTTAATATCATATCTCGTCCTTTCTTCCTGAATGCTACTTTTTCCTGTAGTCGTTTTATTTTTCCATGAATGATTCATATTTATATTTTTCATGACATTCACATTTATTTGGCTTTTTATAGCCCCCCCCCCTGTTAACTTTTGAATGGTGCGAAATAGAACAATGGGACGAAAACAGTTTTGAATGATGTCACCGATACAACTTTTTGTTGAAATAAAAAATATTGTGATTGCTCGATGGACAGGGCGTGGGGCCACATCCAATGGCATAGGAGGTCAAGTGGCACATCGTTGAAAAGATATTCAATCATTTAGGGTTTTTGAATTTCGTCAATATGTTTTTTCATAATATGCATTTGAAATGTCAAGTATAAGTGCGGATCTGAATAGTACCCTTACCTCGATAACTTTTGAACGCTTTGATTTGAAACAATGGGACAGAAATTATTTTGAATGGTATTACCGATCCTACTTTCCGAGAGAAGATACATTACAATTACTCAACAAAGGGCGCTGGGGCACATCAACATTAAAATTCCGAAAGGCATAGGTCGAGCTGCTCATCGTTTTAAATATAAAGAGCAGGTAAGTAGTGTTATAATCATTCATACTTTAGAAGGTCTTGAACATCGACAAAATCATCCAAATCCATACCAGACATTTTTCCTAGGTAACTGCTTGATTATCAATTTACCAAATGCAATAAATGGTATAGTTATTCTTATCCCAATTGGAACGGCAATAAAAATAAGAGCACTACGAGGAGTGTTCATATGCACTGCCCGTCAAATGGGAAATTCATATACTACCAGTGTTTTAACTTTCAAAGCGTTCCTGGTATAATCATGAAAAAGTTCTGTCGTGTGGAAGAGAATTCCCTGTCGAAACGTTTTATGTCGGTTCAATTGGGATTAGAAATACTATACCCGCTATGATTATAGTCATCACAAATAAATGAATTGGGTATCATTTGGGTTAGCAATTGGATCATTGTGTGGATTAAAAATATCTACCTGAATAAGCTTTGAACAAATTCGAAAATGATAAATTATTTAAGTCATGAATCTTTCTCTAGTGACCATATTTCGCCTTCTTCATTGTAATTGTGATTCCGTAGAACAACCATGACTAAAAGAACGTTTCTAACGATGTGCTACTCGACCTCTATGCCTTTCAAAATTTCCAAGTTGATGTGCCCCCAGCGCCGTCTGTATAGTAATTGTCATATATATTAAAACCATTCAAAATATTTTCTGTCCCATTGTTCCACATCAAAAGTTATCGAGGTGAGGGTAACACTCATATTCGCACTTATACTTGACATTTCAAATGCATATTGTGAAAATACGTATCGACAAAAAAAATGGATGGTTGAAAAGAGAACTGAATTATCATTTCAACGATGTGCCACTTGTCCCCGCCCCCCATGCTATTTGAAATTATTCAGTTGATATGCCCCTCCGCGCCTACTATCGAATGATCATAATGTCTTTTATTTCAAAAAGTAGTGTTGGCGACATCATTTGAAATGGTTTGTGTCCCATTGTTCTACGTTGAACCATTAAAAAGTTAATACAAATCAAAAAATATATTCTCTAACCGGTATTTCGTAATTTTTTTTGTCATAGTATATTCATTCAATTGAGACTGCGATCGAGCATCGATTTATTTTCTACTAAAATCGATGAAGGATCACTTGTTTACTGCTGTTCTCAAAATATTCGTGAATTCAAAAATGTGTCGACAATACTTTTTCATTAATAGTATTGTTCACGTCCCCATATAAATGAAGTTTAGTTGGAAGCTCTCCAAAATTAAATTTTTTTTTTCCATACTGACCCATAAACTATTATAGTACTCGCGGATGTAATGATTTCCCGATATTGGTCGAGAATTAAGATATTTTGGTGTTTTCTGAGTACTTCTTCAAAGCTCCCAAAGTCTCTGTCACAGGCAAGAAAGCTGTGTTCAACCACGGGAAATTTATGATTGACTTATTTAAAAGATTTTTTGAGTATTGGGTATTAGTAGAGCCAAATAATATAAAAGGTTTCATATTGTCCTCCACATGAATCGAACCAAATGACCAAATGGTCAACTTCAGGATCCCCTTCTTTGAGTTATTTGCAAAATCGTAGCCAACAACTAGCTATTTCATTATTGCCTCTGTTGGCAATGTCTTCGGTCCAGGTGAGAAAATATGATTTGTGGTCTGACTGTTTTACACATTGAATGAATATCTTTGCCCCAAATAAGAAGCTTCGGATGTGGATAATTTTGGCAATGGCATTGTATGTTGTAGATCTAATGTTATATTACATATTTTTCTGTGAATGAGTCGTATTTGTCAGTCCACTTCTTGGGAAATGATAGCAAATTCCCAGTTTTCTTTATGTGAAATTTGCTCCAGGGTCGCAAACCAATGTATGTGTCACTTTTTGGGTGACTAAAACACAAATTGTATTTTGTTTCAAAAATATGTCTATAGAAAGACACCTCAACTATGTATTCGTCATCCAGTTTCCTTTCTTCACACTGATCTACAAAAAGCCGGTGGAGTATATTGAATAAAGGGGACATGTATTCTTTATTCTGATTTTTGTTTCTGGACTAGTGCGACTGTTCTGCAGGAAAGTGTTTGATATGACTCACAATGCAGTTGATGACATCATCACTCATCTTATGTGTGTTATGTCTTCTGATTTCATGTTATGATTATCATATATTAGTTGTATTATCCTGTAGAACTGAATAATATTTTCAGTATGACATTTGTCATGAAACTTGTCATTATATTCCTGAAGTACCACCGTGAGGCTGCTTTCGTATTTTTTGTCGGTGTGTATATCGATAATGTACATTTTGGACCAATTAAGTTTCATTAACCTAAGCCGTTTCCTGTCGAAAATTGGTGAACCCAAATTTCGGAGAACGAAAAGTCTCCCAACAGTATTTTATTTTTTGTAGTTTATTTTCACATAACATACTCCAATTGGTTCAGAAATTTCTTCAGTGTAGGGAACCAATTGACTAAATGGTCAATTTCAGAATCCTCTTCTTCAAGTAATTTGCAATATCGTACCAAACAACTAGCCATTTCATTATTGCCTCTGTTGGCAATGTCTTTGGTCCAGGTGAAAACACATGATTTGTGGTCTGAGGAGGTTTACACAGTGAATACCAAGGTTATACAGCCACAGTTTCCTCAAATAAGAAGCTTTGGATGTGGATAATTTTGGCAATGGTATTGTCTGTTGTAGATCCAATGTTATATTACATATTTTTCTGATAACGGATGGTATTTGTCAGTCCACTTTTTGGGAATTAATAGCAAATTCCCAGTTTTCTCTATGGTCTGTGGAATTTTCTCCAGGGTCGCAAACCAGTGCATGTGTCACTTTTTGGGTGACCAAAAGACAAATTGTATTTTGTTTCAAAAATATGTCTATAGAAAGACAACTTTACTATGTATTTGTCATCCAGTTTTCCTTCTTTACACTGATCTAGATGAAGCCGGTGGAGTGTATTAAGTAAAGGGGACATGTATTCTTTATTCTGATTTTTGTGTCTGGACTAGTGCGACTGTTCTGCAGGAAACTGTTTGATATGACTCACAATGCAGTTGATGACATCATCACTTATCTTATGTGTGTTATGTCTTCTGATTTCATGTTATGGTTATTATATATTAGTTGTTTCATCCTGTAGAACTGAATAATATTTTCAGTATGACATTTGTCATGAAACTTGTCATTATATTCCTGAAGTAGCTCCGTGAGGCTGCTTTCGTATTTTTCGTCGGTGTGTATATCAATAATATGCATTTCGGATCAATCAAGTTTTATTAACCTGAGCCGTTTCCTGCCTAAAATTGGTGAAACCAAATTTCGGAGAACGAAAAGTCTCCCAACAGTATTTTCTTTTTTGTAGTTTATTTTCACATAACATACTCCAATTGGTTCAAAAATTCCTCCAGTGTAGATCTTAAATTTTATAGTTGTGGGTTGTAACCTTGTATTTGGGAAAATTTACTGGAAAAACTTTTCCGAACAAGTAGAGACTGCTGCACCTGTATCTAATTCAAACTGACAAGATAAATTATTAATATTTTTGATGCGGATCAGGAACTTATCCGATGCTCCTGATTGAATTAATGAGTTGATTTCATAGATTGTATTATGCGTAGCTTGAGCACGTTTTTTGAAACAAATTGATTTGATATGCCCTTTTTCCACAATAGGTGCATTTCAGATTCTTCGAATAACATTCATCTATTTATGGTTGTATTTACCACATCGAAAACATTGATTGTATTCGGCTCTCTCATTTGGCTCTTCATGTTTTGAATTATGCTTGAACAAAGTTGTGGTTTGATTTCGAAATTATTTCTACTTGTTCTTGATATTCCATGTACAAGTTATGGTTGTTGCATTTCCCTACTGTCAATTTTCGATAAGTCTATAGTATTTTCTGCCACTTCGAATGAAATTGTTTCAATCTGCTGTAAGAGTTTTTCCGTATTCCACTACAACGTACACCTCGTAAGAATTGTGTCCTTAAATTGGTGTTGATTGTGGATTTCTTGCATGATTCACATATGCAATTGTAATTTGTAGTTAGTCTTGTCAGTTCGGCTTGATAAGTGGAAATAGATTCACCTTCTTGCTGGAATCTCATCAAGAATGTGTACTGCTCTGCAACTTCACTTGGTTTTGGGCAAAGGTGGTCGCGAAGTACTTGAATGAGCTTTTTGAAAGTCTTAGTGTTGGGTAAATCAGGAGCTGTAGAGAATTTGATCGTTCTTTGGCCCCAAACAGTTTATTAGTATTTGAACGCATTTTTTGTCTTTTTCCGGGGTATCATCTGGAAGATTCCGTAGTTTCGTCTTTGATGATAGGTTTAGAAAGATTCATTCAATTCATCAGGAGGGTGTAATGATATGCCTCTATTATCAATGTGAGATTGTGCCGAATGACTTTGAACGTGAGTAAATAAACTTGCTTGTAGACTCTGCATGTTTGTGAGCGATGATACAAGTTCACGTAACAATTCTTTCCTTTCCCCCCATTCGTTAACCTCCGTCGCCAATCTGTCAAATACGTTATAACGTGATTGAATATATATCACAAAATAATTGTCTGACAAGTTTTATGACGAATGTCATGCTGAAAATCTTATTCAGTCCCACAGGATAATACAACTAATATATAATAATCATAACATGAAATCAGAAGACATAACAATCTCATGACGTCTTTTCTTATCAGGCGATGGGAGTGATTGTCCAAGTTATAATAATTTTGTATAGTTTCAACTTTTTCACTTCCAATTCCATATAGTTAGAGAGTAAAAAGCCTCTCTACGCACTGGTATTATTTGTCTGTCATATATCACTGCATCTTCAAAGGTATATTTTTTTTTCATGACATTCTGTTGGATCTATGACGAGAAACAGAATGCATTTGAATACTCTTGAAAATTGAATTATTCTTAACATTCACATCTAGTGCATATAACTTTTTGAAAATTGCTTCTTTATCTCCAATGTTGAATTTCTCAGTGCAGTTTATGCCACAGTTCCTTGCAGAGCACTCATGTCTTTACAACTTTTTTTTCCAAAATATGTTCAGTTTGCGATACATATTCCTGTCCCTTGGTTCTCAATATTGGAGCTTTCTTTCGTTTCCACTCTCCTGAATTGCGTGTTCTTTTTTCAGATACTTTATGATGACATTCGAATATTTCACGTTTCAGCAGTGACGTGTATAATAATACTTTTTTTCTTAAATCGCTCAAGAATACCCACTTTCTCGGAGCAACTTCAGACCCCAAAATACCCTTATCTAGTATTTCAGTCGTTGCTAAGCAACGAACTTTCCCGGACCGAAAACGGTCCGGAAAATGTTTACCGCCCAAGGCCGTCAGAATCGGTCCCTACCGGTTTTTTATATACATTTCAGACAGTAATTAAATACACGCAAATAACCAACACACATTAAGATCATTAATTGAAAATATTTTACAAATATGGAACGTTTATCATAACTATTTTTGTATATTTATAGTTATGTTGCAGTTTGTACAATTATTAAACATAGGTTGAACTCTACCTGAAAAGTCAGTCTCTTCGTCACTTCCCCCTCTGAATTTATCTGTTATGTTACCAGCTACGTTATTGCTGTTTTCTTCTTCGGCAATAATACTAATAGTATTGGCAGATTTCTCTTTGTCACTTTCCCCAATAAATATTTTATCTGCTATGTCTACTTTATTTGTAAAAGATTCTTCTATATATCCTTCGGCAACGGTTGAACGGTTGAAGATTTCCATCCCCCATGCCTTTTTGAAGCTATTAAATGTGCCCCAGCATTAACCAAAATTGTCGCAGAGGACCGACGGAAACAATATCCCATGTATTCATGTGCATATGGCAAATTTAAAAAAAAAAATCGAACTTTTGAGGAATTTTGCCAAGTTGATGTATTACCACTACTTGCCTGCAACCTTTCCCGTTTGAATATTTGAAGAAAAAAGCGGCAACTTAAAAGAAATTCTGGACGATATTAATTAAGTATATATAATCTGGTGCTTGAGTAAAAAATTCTTCAATTTGTTCATCTGACAAAACTTTTGACTTCTTTGGTTTATAGTTGTCACTTTTCCGTTGCAGGAAAGCACGTAATTTCGAATATTATGTAATATCAATATCTTCTTTTGTACTAAGTGTTGCTCTTAGCATCGTGTAATTTGACCATAACGTAGATGCTTTCAACTTTGATAAATCGGAAAAGTATGCAATCATGACATTTTCGGATCGGGAGGTCGTTTTTTTTTCTTGGCAATAGTTCATGAAATGTTTGTAAGAGTATTCATATTTTGCCTAGGATTTACTTGGCAATAAATTCAAAATGACAGCATTTTCTAACTCTGTCCCGCACACATCATCACTGTCTATTTTTTATATTGTTTTGCGATAAGTAGGTAGGTATTAAACCAAAATGAGTAGTAAATCTCTGACTTTTGTCACAACAATAAACAAACAGTGATTGTCAAGAAAACGATTTAATAGGCAATAAGATGGAAATAAAAAATTGTTATGCATTTACAAAAGTCCTGAATTTATGATAATGTTGATTGCGATTTCAGAAAAAATAGTATGTGTACCTCGTAGTAGAAGCTTATTTCCAGACTTCAATGCTTGGTGGCCAAGGCGTTAAGTAATTCACATTATCGTCTGGGAATGTAGTGCTTTTACTACTAGATACACATTGTACTATTTCGTTACTGCTTGAAATGTATTCAATTTTTCTGCCTCAATAGTTTCCATTTCTTCTTCATTATTTTTTGCTTTCGATATATTTTCCGGAATATTCTCCTGGAAATTATCTGTCTTTTCGAAAAAAACTTTACGCTTGACCTTCTCAATATTCGTTTGTTAGCCATTTGCTGCTTACTCACTGACTTTCCAGGATCTGTGTCATCACTGAAAGGAAAATATTCCCTACCAGATTTGATATCTTCATCTGAACCAACAGAGTAACAATGTACTATATCAATAATTTTTATATAACTATTCATTTGGTTTTGAATCCCACTGATACTCGCATGCTGAGTAATGTCTCGTTATGTATCCTTTTTTTGAAAAATCACTTGTATTGGGAATGGTCTGTCATCAACTTTGTGTATTTTACTACCAGCGACTACGTTTTGACCTGTAATAACATTCGAAATCACATGTGAAACATGAACTTCACTCCATTCCACTGAATAACAATGAACTATAAATCTATCAGTTTTTGTTCAAACATCAATAACTGAAAAAACTGCTTAAATAACTCACCGTAATTGGGAGAACATGATTCATTTTCCTTCAACAACTTTGAAATCTGCTTGCCTCTAGATTCCATCGTGAAATATTAATATTTTCACATTAAAACCGTTTCTTTCACGGATAATACAGTACACAATAACCAAATTGATTCAAACAGAACTTTCATATTGTTCAGTGAATAAAAGTGTCATGTATCAAACATGTTACATAACACCTTCATTCACTGAAAATACTGGTTGTACGTATAACATGACGCCTTCATCATAAATTAATTCCTCCAAAAACTGTAATTGGGAGAACATGACTTCTTGTGCTCTAACAACTTCAGAATCTGCTGGCCTCTAGATCCCATCGTGAAATATTAATATTTTCACATTAGAACAGTATCTTTCAGTACACACTGCACTGGTTGTACAAATGGCATGACACCTTCATCATAAAAAATTCCTTCCAAATATTAGAAATTTAAAATAATCCCTTTAGTGGGATGAGGTAAGTACTTTTTTCAAATGGGACATGACACCTTTATCCACTTATATCTTCAATACTACAATTGTATGAGCCAAACGGTACGAAAATATGTCATTAATGACTAGGTCTGCCCCTGCGTGGCTAACTACGCACAGCATTTAGCATAGACTATTTCATCATTTTTGACCCAATCAAATGGCCGAAGTTTCAAACAGAGAACCAATCAGATAAGATTTATAGTGATAAAACGTCTTCTCGCTTTTTTATACTGAAAATTTCGCTCATGTATCAAAATGTCCATAATAGGTGTGGAATTATCGCTGAATTACAGCGGTAATCCATCTACTATGAGGATTATCGCTGTAATTCAGCGCGCTAGGTGACAATTCAACCGCAGTGTTGATTACATGAGTGATTCTGGTATGTCCAGTTGTTCGGATTCTCCAGTTTGTTGTTTGTTTCAGTCTGTATGCACTCATCCTGGCCTCTCCAATGACATGTAAGTCGAGGGGTTCGAGATTTGGGATGATTTCCATTGCAGCTATTGGAGTGCTACTCATCGCACCCGTGATACAGAGCCAGGCAAGCCTCTGGATTTTCCCAAGGTTGGTTTTTGCCTGTCTTTGATTTGTTTTTGGCCACCATAAGAGTGAGCCATAAGTTATTCTTGGTCTTATTACCGCTGTATAAAGCCAGTGCATGGCTTTCGGTTTAAGCCCCCAGGTTTTTCCAAAAGCTCTCCTGCACATCATGAAGGTTATCTTGCTTTTGTTGGTTACATGTTGAAGATGCGGGTTCCAGGTTAGTTTCTTGTCAAGAATCAGCCCTAGATATTTCACCTGCTCTACTACTTGTAATGTTTCACCGAATAGTCTGGAAGGTATGAGATCTCCCATGTTTCTTCTCCGGGTGAAGGGAATTAGTGTTGTTTTGTTCGGATTTGCCCTTAGGCTCTCTCTGTTACACCATTCCTCTACTGTCCTCAGTGCATTTTGCATTAGCTCTGAGGTTGTTCGAGTATTCTTTTCCTTGATGAGGATGACCAAGTCATCTGCATACCCTTGAGAGTAATACCCTTGGTTATTCAGAGAAATTAGCAGTTCATCTACAACCATGTCCCACAGAAGGGTTCAGATGGTATAGGTTCCATTATTTCTTCAGGTACGTGCAAATACATCTCTTCCATTGAGAAATACTGTATTACAGGCTGAGTCAATTTGGAACTTGTTCTCAAAATATCCATCCCCACGATAATATCCACGGAGGTGCGGAAGATTGCAACTCATGTACTGAACTTTCCTGTCCTACAGTCATCTGGGGCAAAAACGCTTGAGTGATGGTGCAGAATGTCCCATCCGCTTGACGGGGCTGAGTCCCGGTCTGCGTAATTGGTTCCAAACCAAGATGAACGCAGCAATTTCTTACTGCCTTACTAGCAAAAGGTTTTGGTAGCGCCGGTGTCTAGCAACGCATAAAAGCGCGATTCTCCAATAGTAATAATGACAAATGGTCGGTTATCCGTAGATTTTGATATCACAGCCTTTTCCTGTATATTTAATGTCTGGACTGGTGCAGTACCTGTTTCTGAGCGACTCCTCAACGAATTTTCGCAAGGGCAATGTCGGGACATTATTCCGTTTCTTCCACATCGAAAGCAGAACAGTCGCTGCTGGTTACGACATTCATTCTGCCAATGTACCAATTCGCCGCCACACCTCCAACATCCCGAAATGGATGTTCTGTTTCATGGTACTCCACGAGATTGTTCCCCATGCTCTAATGGAGAGGGCCTAGACGGACCTCTAGGGGATGGCGGAGCAGTTTGTGTGTTCATTGTTGATGTCATGTTACGGTTAGAAGAGACTGAATGCCTCGTAGAGGTTTGAAAGCGTTCCCTGTTGAACGAGACTGAATGTCTCATAGAGGGTTGAGGGCGTTCACTCTGTCTCATCTCCTCTCGTAAATTTTCACACTCCATAATCTTGGATTCCAATGAAGGTGTGTCCCAGAAGTCAATTCTTCGTATATATTGCCGTAACTCCGGCAATGAATTTCTATATAGCCAAAGGATTTCTTGTTCCATGTTCAATCCTCCATATCGACGTATCAGAGTCTGAAGATCAATAATATAATCGATAGCAGCTTCAGAGTATCTTTGAATTCGATGGATAGTTTCCAATTCCAAATCCTCCTGAAAATGTACAGGTTAGAACGCCATATGAAACATTTCCTTGAAGGTTTCCCAATTATTTCAGAAACCTTTGTTGCTGCGATACCACAATAGTGCCTTCCCATACAATGATCCTGGGAGAGCCGTCAACAATTGATGTTTCGGAATACTTTCCGTTTCCGAAATTCCTTCTAACCGTTCTAAGAATGCTGCCGCCTCCTCTTGGCCATTGAACTTGACCTTCCATCTATGTGTTTTCAACGCGATGGGATATCCAGGATGGCCCACAGCAAATCCTGACGGTACAGTTGGCGAAGGGGTTGGTGAGTGCATTCCTTGTGGTGCGGAAACACTCGTTGGAATAGAACTAGGGGCCTGCAAACTAGGTGCCAAACAGGGTGCCATGGTACTGCGTACTCCAGACATCGTCGTCGTATGTGTGATCTCTGAACTTTGGCCAGTCAATCCTTGTAACCACCATTCCTTGAGGCTCACCTCGGGAGTAGGCGGTATCATCCCAAAACTCCTCCATGGGTTTGGAATATTGGTTTGAGGTGGCGGTGAATAGCTGAAATCCCTCCCCGGTGCAGCTCCTTCATTAGGGCTGAACTTATTCCCCGAGCTTTGGGCAACTCTACTAGGTGCCAAATGAGTCTTCGTATCAATTCGATAACGGTGCCGTCCGGATTAATTTGTAAACTGGAGGCTAATTCCATCCACTCTGGTTTCTCGAACCTATAAATCCATCCAGCTTTCACTCCCAGTGGAGCCAAAAAATCATCAGAGCCTAGCTCTCTTTCTGGAGAATCGCCCCCTCGAAGTCCAGTTGAACCTTCATCAAATCCAGTGGCTCCCTGCGACTCCTCATGATCCGCAGGATGACCATTATCAGGCATTTTGAAATATTTCGTAGCGAGGTATCAACAGACCAAAAAAATTCAATATTGTTTAACCTTTCAAATAATTTGAAAGCCACAACGAAACTTCTACACACTCAGTATATAATTTCAGAAAGAAGCGATTATAATGGGGTACACTAGGAGAGCTTGAAAGAATGTAACCAAATTTATATATATATATATATATATACCACCTTAGTCTAATAATGAAAATGCATTAAAAAAAATCAAATCAACGCAATATTTTCCAATAATATCATTCTATAATACTTTGAGGAAAACTAAATCATCAATTTGATATCGAAGGGTCGTTATCATATCCAGATAACACCCAACAAAAATGTTTTTCTCTTAGTAAATCAGTATTCAATAAAAACAAAATAATCTATTTCCTATCGAAGGGTCGTTACCATATCCAGATAACACCCAACAAAAAATATATTCCTCAACGAAGATCGAGTATTCAATAAAAACAATTTATTGTTTTCTACACCTGGAGAGAAGAATTACAAAAAACCAGAGCCGATACGCTCAGAATCTGTGATCGATAGCTCGAATACCAAAAAAACTTTTGTGAATATTCTACTTTTCCACTTGTTATCGAAAATCAATTTGAAATTCAATCTTATTTCATTCACGGAAAAATACCAATAATTATCTCAAAGTTTCAACATAATTGTTATTATTCAAGCAGGTGTACAATTTCATAGCCGGCCAATACACCAGCAAAAACTGAACGGTACAATCTCTCTCCGCGAAACTTCGGGCGCGAGAATATATATTTGATAAAAAGAGTTGTTTTTTTTTTATTTCAGGTACGGAGGAAATAAATTGTCGGGTGTACTTGGAAATTATTTCCACTCAAAAATAAAGTCGCTGTTCTTCAATTGAAATGAAATCAGTAATTAAATCACTTTTCAATTATTTATCGTGTTAGCATTATCTGTTCGACAAATCACAATATAGAAAAATAAAATAAAGTCAACAGTTGAATATGGAAATACGCAAGGAATAAAATGAGAATTATTTCTATTCAAATTAACTAATACATTTTCAATTTACACACAACGGAAATTAAATCAATTCTCAATCTTCACTGATTTTCATATATCCAGCAAAATTTCCAAATAAACTCGAAATTGAGTGAAAATTATTGAAAATTACTTCTATGCATAACAATCCGTAATTTTGGTGATAACCAATAGTCCTATAACCAATAGTCCCTGCTCGGGCCGTCAAATTTGTGACGTCTTTTTCTAGGGTCTGTTTTAATAGCCCTCAAACTCCTAGAAAGTCACGTTATTTATGACGCCAGAATTTTAGGCAGGAAATATTTTCCTTTCTCTATTTCAAATCTTGGGCGCCAGATTTTATAGTGGTTTTCTCCACGCACTAGGGTAGCTACATATGGAGATACGGAACGTCCTGGGGTCTGGTATGTTAACACTTTTTGAATCTTTACAAAATACTGTAGACTTTAAGTACAATTTTTGGATACTGAACGCCGTTTGCTTTTATGTCTCCCAAAGAGACAGTCAGACAGAAATGTCTTTGTTTGTTTTTTTTTACTAATTTCTTTGTTACATCTTGACTAAAAGCGACTGCTGCGTAACTTCAATACTTTATATGAAATAGAAAAGTTTTCTTGTTTCAATGCAAATACAGTGTGTAATATGTATTAAATTAACTGGTTTATTCAAGTGCTCAATACGATTTGTCACAACAATTTTCATATACAATTATTATTGCTTAAATCTAAACAAAATCGGTCTGGCCACCTTTAAATAGGAGTAATATATACGTATAATCCTATTAATATAATAATATCGAAATGATATTTACATTCACGGTATATAACTGACCAAATGAACTGGGAATTCAGGGCAATTAAGGGAATAAATGAGATAATAGGAATAGCACAAGAAAAACAATTTTTTTTTCCTGAACACGGTTAACTGACTGACTCAGAAAGTGATTTTCAAAGTTTGTAGGCAACTGATTTTACCTTCCCGACTTTCCCTTGTCAACCCCAAAACAAAATTATATTACCAAAGCTTCACGTTTGCAATAATCCCGGCTGTGATATTTTCCTCTGTTCCTTAAAATAGGCCCTTTTTGCTACGACTTTTCTTGTTAACAAGATTTATATATTTGACTTTGTTCTACTATTGTTTATGCTCAGCGATTTCCCTGAGCTTGAACAATGTTAACAACTGGGTGTGGATACAGACGACAAAGTATCGCAGTGTTTTCGTAATATAGAATAACTTACATCCCCTTAATGGAGTCAATAACCCTTATTTACCAAATCACCTTCCCGAATCGCAAAATTTATTATTCCTCCTGAATATGTTTATAACTTGTAAAATTCGTAAACTTTGGCTCTGCACGTATTTTCCAGGACAAATCAACTTTTAATTCCTCGTATATATCGCAGCCGTTGTTCTGATTTGGTTAGTTCCTGAATCTGAACAGCGGGGAACAAGAATTGTTGTTATGTAATTTGTTTATACGACAATGGCTTGAATCCCGCGTTGCGTTGCGTTGCAGTGATGTAAATTTTCGCATCAGTTGTTTGCATTCGGCGTTTTCCCTGAACTCAAACAACCGAAAACATAACTCAACAATTATAATAACGGCCAAATCTAAGAACTATTTGTGAAAGATTTCCCTTGACAAAAAAATAAAACACCGTCAAGAGCTTATTTGAGAATTTCTTTCCGCGGGGACACCAATATTTGTTTCAGAGAAAAAAAAAACAAAATGAAACCATCCACTTCATTTTATTCAACTTGGAAAATAAATCGTATATATTTACCCATAATCCGACCAACAATTGACCAAAGTGTCAATACTACCCTAAATTATACACTCAATCGATTTTACGAAAAGTTCGATTGTACCACTCAAAAATAACATAAATCAATATTCACTGTAGTCTTCTGACCAAATTAAATTTTTCGGCAAATGCTCGAATAGAGGAAATTATAATAATGCAGAAAATATATTCAACTTATCAGGTAATTAATTGAATCAAGGAAAGAATATTATTACAGAACTAAGATGTAAATGCCACGACAGATAATTGAATAAATGAAATAATGTTAATGCAAACAATAATATTCAAACTCCCGGCAAATAATTGAACCAAATGTAATAATAATAAATGCAGAAATAATAAACTTCGGGTGCTTCAGCACACGAACAAACCAAGCTCAAATACAATTTATTCACAATTTCTACTTACGGATACCTCAACGCTTCTTGATCACGAATCTATTCGACACTCGTTTACACTTTTCTTCGCTTAACTGCAATCAGACTTTGTAGCACAACAGGAACAAGTCTTACGGCAGAACAACAGGAACAAGCGACGATGCTAACTTCATCGTGCCTTCTATAGATCTGGAATTCATGTCCAAACTAGACAAAAAAGCCCATTGAGAAAGGCGCGTTTTTTGTCCGATAAATCGAAACTGGACCAGAAATCTGAAGGATGATTTCGTTCCTGTTACAAAAAATGACGTAGTTTTTCCAAAGGCGATTTTGGTTCCTTTCCCGTCTTTTACAAAAACCATCACCGGAGCTTTTCACCTTTTGTATAAGATATAGAAAAACTCTGTTATATTTTATGCATGATGTTGACGTGAATTCCAGTAGCTTTGGGTATGTACATTGATTTTCTAACAGGGAAATGAAATATTGTGCCAGACCGGAACCGATAGAATCCCCAAATAGGCATGAACGTAACCAAAGTTAGGTTAAATATCCTTTAGCCGTTCTTACTAACGGAGCTCTAAAAAAATGCTTCGTTACATAGGTAATATCAATGGAATATATTAACAATTCTGTTTTTCGATATACATTATCAAGCGGTAGGTCAAATCAATCGAATTCAACTATTGAGAGTTTGAGCTCTTATATCAACGAAGATGACGCCCACCATTCCATGAATGAATATAGCAAAAAAATTACATTCAACAGTTCTTCATTGGAATATTTCTGCACGTAAGTCAAATTATTATTATAATATCAATGGAATATATTAACAATTCTGTTTTTGTTTCATTTTTCGATATACATTATACAAGTCGGTATTGGGTCAAATCAATCGATATTCAACTATTGAGAGTTTGAGCTCTTATTTTAACGAAGACGACGCCCACCATTTCGAAACGATCTGACCATTTGCTTCCCCAAGATGAAATCACTAGATGTCTGTGAAAAAAATTCAATCTCGACATTGAGTTATGTGGCAAAGTTCTCACTGGAATCATCAAACTATAGCAGTACTGTGAAGAAATCAAAAAGTGTCATCTGAAGATGGTCCTAGCGATGCATTTACCATATCAAAAAACATATATTCGATATCTTGAAATAATATCAATAAAATATAAATTCTAATTATTCACCCAAACCCTCATATTTCCAACATGTGGTTGAAAACAACAAGCTAATCCATACGCAGCTGACAAACAGTCGTTGTTGATCAATGTATCTATTTTTCTTTACAAATAAAATTGCTGAAACCAATGAGTTCCCCCATATAAAATTGTGTTTATGAAACATACATAAAAATCTCATCATGATTGTGCTCCATTCAGAAATATCACATGGAGAGGGCATAGAATAAAATTAGTTACATTCAACCATTTTCTCAAGGCGATTTTCTAGCCCTAGTCGCGAAGCTCAGTGTTTTGTAAGGCGAACAATGATGTTGAAGTTATTTTTTTAAAGATATTACTTTATTGTCATCTTTTTATACTATTATCAAGTATTTTAAAACAAGCAGGTTATAAGCGGTCGCAAATCAGTCTGACGAATTTTTCAAATTGTAAAAAAACCATTTCAGAAGTTTTTTTTTTAATAGTTACTCCAGGAAATATCAATATAAACATCAATAAATATTATAAAATTAGTCTTGCAACTATTTGTCTTGCAAGCGTCGTGACGCTATAGCTAACAATCGCCATTTCGTTTCCAGCACAACTCAAACTAACGAATAAATATTATTTCAAGTTAAAAAAAAACACCTCTTAAAAATGCATGTGATCTATAGGGCTATCCGTTATTACAGCTGCTAGGGATGCATTGGACAATGACCAATCCATTGTGGATCATAACTCTCGTAATTTCCAAATTAGTTACGCCAGCATCTCATTGCTGAATACACTTTCTCCAATTAGATATATTTTCAATGTGAAGCATCTACTGAACATTTCGTGATTTATTGTTCATTATGGAAAAGATATTCAAAAGCACCCCAAGTGGGCAATCAGTCACACACCTTGGTGGAAAAAGGAATCCTCATTGTGTTGATTTTGTTAGCGGTGTGTTTCCACAATAAGCCGAATAATACAAAAGAATCCCCTTTTTCATTGAATACAAAAAGCTTGAAGAATGTCTAACCAGCTGTTATACTCGAAATGTGTTTGTTGTAGTATTTAAGTGAAGGAACAATTTTATTCACACTTTTACAGAGTTTCACGAGGAGTGATACGTGTGTATGCATTCTCATTAAGTTTTTGGTTCAGTGTGATATTGGACGTGCAGTGCATTTCTAGCGATATTTCCTACCAATATTTGTGTATTTTGTTTAGCGAGATCACATATATGTAAGTGGATTTTAATATTTGATCAGTGGATATGTGGCTTTTTTCCAAAATATATTTTTTCGATCAGATTGATGTGTTCGTAATTTCCTACAATAATTCTTGCGATATTCTGCTTCAACATTAGCGGATTTTTCTCCCATAATACATTAAACGTCGACTATTCAATCGAATTCATTCTGATATGTGTGCATATCTGATCAAATCTGAGCGTGTAATTGTATTTATTCAGCTTTACTTAAGAATGATAGCAATACCCATAATTCCTCCAATTACTCGAGAAATAATCAATTTAATCATTTTTTACATCTCAAATATCATTGAATACCATGAACAGAAACATGTAATCAACAATAGTGTTATTACTATGCTCCTACATCATTCCTCGTAATTGATAAATGCTCATGATGACATATTCCGTGACATTTAATACAGAATATGGCAAAATAATTCAATTTTTATAGAAACTTGCAAGCGTGAAGTTGTATTTATTCAGTTTTTTTTTTTTATAATAACAATACCCATAATTCCTCCAATCACTCGAGAAATAATGAATTTTATATGTTAGGTTCTTACATCCAGATGATTTATTATCGTAGTTTTTTTCACGAGCAGTCGGACAATTTGAGAAAAACAACACTCTCATCTACAATTTTATTGCCAACGTTTCGGCGTGGAATCTTGCCTATTTCAGAGCTACAAAACGTAATAAAAAAAATTACACACATAAAAAAACAGTTATTTTTTATGTATAAATACAGACACACCAAACCAAAAAACAGAGGAGTTTGTTTCCTACAACACATTAGAATTTTTTTATTTTTATTGTCTTTATTTAAATATGTAAAGTTACTCCAACAATAACCATACACTGATGAGTTGGGGTGAGTAAACTCATCAGTGTATGGCAATTGTTGGAGTATCTTTACATATTTAAATAAAAACAATAAAAATAAAAAAATTATGATGTGATTTGGGATGTGATGTGGGAAATAAAATCCTCCGTTTTTTGGTTCTATCCAACCTACCTATCTTATCACCATATATTTATGTATCGGTCTCCTATCCGTAGTGTCTCTGTATTTATACATCAACAATTACTGTTTTTTCAATTGTTATTTTTTTTTATTATGTTCTTTTTATTATTTATAGTCCAGAAGAAGGCGTGATTCCTCGCCGAAACGTTGGCAATAAAATTGTAGATTGAGAGGGTTGTTTTTTTCAAATTGTCCAACTGCTCGTGAAAAAACTACGATAATGAATTTAACATTTTTCACATCTCAAATATCATTGAATACCATGAACCGAAACCTACAATCAACAATAGTGTCATTACTAAGCTCCAACATCATTCCTCATAATTGATAAATGCTCATAATGACATATTTCATGACATTCAATACAAAATATGGCAGAATAATCCGATCTAGTGAAATACCCACTATAGTGGTGATTTATTTATCCACTAAGCAATTCTTTACCATGCCAGGGCCTCAAAAATAAAATAAAATGCAAAATTTATAGGAACATGTTTGTAGAAAAAATAACGAGCAACTTTTATGCGAGACATTTTTTCATTTCTCTAATACTTCAAAATATTAAAATTCGGAGAACTTTTGGATTTTTTTTATATAAAGTGCCGTGGCCAAGGGGGAAACAACTACTCAAAATATGTACACCAAAATTAAATATCTGATGAAGAACAATATTTGAAATAAATTTTAAAAAAGCATTTGATGTACCGAAAATGTATTTAAATAATCAAAGTATAAGTTATTTGAAGTACTAGAGATATATTGAAAATAATTAAAATATACCGAGGGTATTGAAAATGCTGGAAATGTAATGAAATTGAATGGAACATAGTGAATATAATATTTGGTATAATTAAGGTAATAAAAACGTGATGGAACTATTGAACTGAAGGAATCAACGATTTTGCTATAATTCATCCCGTGTTTACAAAAGTACCAAAAGTGTATATCTGTTGGCGAGAAATTAAAATGGAAGTTTTCGAGTTATTGGGACATATTATTATATTTAATTCAGAATTCCTTTATTTGATTATCAAGGAAAATACAGGTAAATGAGAAATGTTCCAAAATAAATATTTATTAATAAATAAAAGTAATAATATAATAAATAAAGGTTTAAATGTCAAACTAAAAACAAAAGGTATGCTGATAAAACATCAGATCAACTCTGGGAGTAATCTACCAGAAAAAATAACTGCTATTTTTGCGATCCAGTTTACTTATGCCTACACTGAAAAAAACAGTTTATTAACTGTATTAATTGACCACTAATAAATTATTTATTCGAATAATTTATAACAAATAACATGGAAAAAGGCAAAACGAAAATATGTTTGTATTATTTTTGTAGTGTTTTATGAGGTATTCAAATTGCAAAATTTAATGACTACTCTATAATTTTTTTGGGGGTTTCTTTGGAGATCAATGAAGATCACTTTTTTTGGGCATCCAATTTTTCAAACAACAATATTTTGTTCCAGCAAACGTCAGTTTATATTACATCGAGTACTTCAATGTATAAGTGGTGCAGCTGCTGAATTTGAACAACTTTCTGGGCATTGCTAACACAGGTTCACCTTATTTGAAGATCATTCGTCATGGAGAGAAAAGTGCAAATTTTCGATATGTTGGCATCTATTGATATCAAGAATTTTGAAAAAATTGAAATTAATATCAGTGGGGAAACAGGAGAAATGGCGGAGGTAGTGGAGCAAGTTGGTCGTTATGATCAGGAAGCAGTTGCAAATGAGAATGGCGAGGTTTTGAAGAATGATCAACTTCCAGCTGTCGATGACGACATAGGAGAGTTGGTTAGACGATTCCAGGACCTAACCAAGGAACAATCGGATGGTTGTGCGGTTTGTTATTCAGTAACATTTGTGGCATTACAAACATTTGAGGATGGTGTCGAAAAACTGTGTGCAATATGCTTCAATTTATACACCATTAGGCATCATAATTCGAAAACATCAAGTCTTCAATTTGTGTTTATAATGCATTTGTGTACAATTAGCTGAATTTCGCTTCTATTATATGGAGTTTTCAATACAAAACGTATATAAACCGCCTGGAAAACAACAACAAATTTGTCAAATAAATTTTTTTAAACAAAATATCGATTACACGGCGACATCGAAAATGCGAGAAAACATTTCAATATTATATCACTATCAAGTAGAAGAGTTATCTCTGATATTAAATTTTTTCATAAAATTATCTCAAATTCCGTAAATAATGCCAATATAATGAATCAAATTCAAATCAACATTCCCATTCGGCCACTAACTAACCTAACCTAACCTAACCTCACTAATCATTGGTTCCGCATACCATTTCGGAGAACTCATTCGTCTCAAAACTCTCCTCTATGTAGAATTGTTCGAAATACTAGTAGGTGCACTGATCACATCGGTACTTCAGTGGACTTTTGTCTATCTGTATCTTTCATGACCATTAAATAAATAAATGAATAAATGATGCAGATGCTTTATACAGGCATAAAGACGAGCATACTACGTGCGGTTTTTGGCGAAATGGGGCAAAATTATTGTCGGGTGTGGGAGACTGCACTCTTTTTGATAAGACCGCGAGATGTGTGTGCTACTTGCAATGATGAATAATAATTTTGATTTGTGGTGAAATGGACAATAAGTGGGCGCATATATAATTATTGGATAATTTACACTTGACCTTGACAACATTCCATCAGAATTTTTAGATTCTCATATATCTTTTTTCCATGGTTTTTATTCGAATTTCCATATAACAATATAGCGAATAATTTTTTTTTCAAAGTCACACTTTTCATATCGTTCTTCATATTAATCATTCAACTCGCAAGAGTGTGATACTATATCAACAAATTATGTGACTTTTGGTTATTTTTTAGTAAGCCATACACTTTCGATAGAAATGCAAGGTCACACATCTCTAGTGGTGGTGGTGGTTGTTGTGGAGTGGTTGGTAGGTTACCAGACTATCACGCGGAGCTAGAAATATTTCATAAAGAACGGTAAAAACACTAACAACTTCATTAAAATCTCAAAATAGCACAAGACTCAATTAGTATATGAATAAACTCAAGAGGCATTCAAAATTATACTCCAACAAAGCCGAGATGGCCTAGTTATCTGAGGAACAGGTCACGAATTAATACAAGATCAACCCCAAACACACCCCATGGAGAGTCTGGGTTACCAAAATAGACAACAACTAGGAACACACAGAACGAGAACGGCTACTCACCCCCTGGGAGGCCAGGGTGAGAGCGCAACCCCGATAAAACAAGAAAGAAGTATCAGGAGTACAGAATCGGAAATTCACCCAGGAGTGAATGTAGGGACTGGCCCGCCCCCGCGATCTTTAGCTGATAATAATATCAATACACAATTGTTAGACTTAACTCAAACCATATGTAATCAATCAAAAACTTCATATGAATTGCATAATGCCATACAGGCACTTACACAAATGATATTTCAACTCAGTACTCAGCTCACGTCTGCGGTTTCGGGGAGTGCGTGGGAATGGAGGCAAGATCTGCCAATGTTCCCATACGTTCCTGTGGGGTTGCACTCGGGGTGGAGATATTGAGTTGAAACCCTACACATAATAGCTGATCACAGCTATATACCTCAAACAATACTCAAAAAGTCCACAAAACACTTATATTTCAAACGGCGAATGGTCCAGTGGTTTAGACGTTCGCCTTTTGATTTAAAGGTTCGGGGTTCGAATCCCGGGCAATTCAAACGAGAAAAATCCTTTTTTAGTTTTTTCTCATTCTATCTCAAAACGTCTAGCATCAATTGCTACCCCAAAACTTTTTCACACAAATAACTACCCTCACAACCCTAATACACAAAAATACTCCAAATTAATTTGTAAAAAATTTTTAAAAAACCACAAAACTTCCCACGCAAAAACCCCTAAATTCTTCAAACACAACATAAATTGATTTGTAAATTCAAATTAATTACTCAAACACATTACTCCAAATATACCAAATCTCCCTCAAATTTGTATACACAAAAACTACCCTCAAAAATGTTTACGTCAAACTCTACACACAAAAACCACCCCAAAAAATTCCTACTTCAAAAATGTTTATATAAAAACATAATACTCAAATACCATACTCAAAAACACAAACAGTCACTCCATTCATCAGGTTTTTTAGTATCTCTTTTCCTGAAAATCTCCACATAATCAATTTCCTCAAAACTATCTCATTCATAAACGCTAGGAGACGAATTATACCCTCAAAAAATAACATACCTAACCACATTCGCAGAGACCAGCTTAAAGAGTAAAACACTCCGGAAGCAAAATACCTCTCCATTCGCATTTCCGGGCGAGAGGTACTCGAGGGGACTCAACATTAAAGATTAATTTTTGCAACATCCGCGGACTCAACAAGAACATCAATGACGTCCACCATCACCTACAGACAAAAAAACCGGATATTCTGGCTCTAACAGAAACACAAGTAAATTCGTCCACCAACAAGGTCCATACGCTTTGTCCTGGTTACGAACTCCATTCTCGATTCAGGTTCAAAGGTGGAGTCTGCCTTTACGCTAGGGCTAACCTTTCATGCCAGCGTGAAGAGAGTTTGGAACCGAAAGACTTTGATGTGATGTGGTTCAAGCTATCTGATACCAAACTGACTAAGTCCCTCTGCTGCCTTTACCTATCAGCTAATGAACCTTCATATAACGACCTCTTTGAGTTTTTATCACTCAAACTGGACTACATTCAGGAGAACCATCCAACAGCTGAAACCATAATCATGGGAGACTTTAATGTACATAACGCTGCCTGGCTCGAGTTCTCTAACAAAACAGATGATGCGGGTCGTCAAGCCGAGGCCTTCGCCATCACTCATGGTCTAGAACAACTGGTCGAGCTACCAACCCGCATCCCTGATGTCAACAACCAGTCTGCCAATACACTAGATCTTTTCCTCACCACCAATCCTGACCCGTATAGAATAGAAGTTTGTGCCCCACTTGGAAACTCTGATCACACCCTCATCTCCACAACATGCTCTTTCCATTCACCATCGAGCTGCACAATACCACCCCGTCTCATGTGGCATTACAATTTGGCCGACTGGGAAGGTCTTCGTATGTTTTTCTCAGCGTTTCCATGGAAGAGAGTTTGTTTCTCTTCAGTAGATCCAACACGATGTGCTGAGGCAATTTCTGAAATAATCATGTTGGGGATGCAAACTTACATACCGAATACCGAAAGAAGAACATCATCCGATATGACCTGGTTTAACAGAAACTGCTCTAGAGCTGTGGCTTCCAAACAGGCAGCATACCATCGATGGCAAAAAAATCCGGGCCCTGAGACCAGAGCAGCATATGTCGAGGCTAGATGCATATGCAAAGAGACAATAGAATGCTCAAAAGATGCCCACATTGCCAAAATAAGATCAAAACTTGCTGAATGTCCTAACGGATCCCGTTCATTTTGGTCTTTCGCCAAAGCTGTGGGAAGAAACTTCACTTCCAGCTCATTTCCTCCTCTAACCAAAGAAGATGGAACACTAGCAACGACTGCCCAGGAAAAAGCCAATACTTTGCGCACCTATTTGCTGGAAATTCCACTCTGGATTCATCGGGAAAACAACCCCCGAACATTACACCTATTGACAGTTACATGCCCGAGATCACCTTTCGCCAACGTACTATCAGAAAAATTTTGCTGGGTCTCAACACCAACAAAGCCTGTGGATCTGACGGTATCCCGCCGATTGTTCTCAAGAAATGTGCCCCCGAACTAACACCTGTTCTTTGCAAGTTGTTCAACCACTCTTACAATTTGGGGGTATTTCCGTCCAATTGGAAAATTGCAAGAGTACAGCCAGTCCCTAAAAAAGGCAAAAAGGCCCTACCTAGCAACTAAAGACCTATCGCACTGCTATCTATTATTTCAAAGGTCATGGAAAAAGCCATCAACATCGAGCTCATGAAATATCTGGAAGACTCAGGAATTGTCAACGTTAGGCAATATGGCTTCCGCCATCAGAGATCAACTGGTGACCTGCTCGCTTACGACTCACATATATGGCAGCTATCTATTGAAAAGTATGGAGAAACTTTAGCTGTGGCATTAGATATCTCCAAGGCGTTCGATCGAGTTTGGCACCAGGCACTCCTCGCCAAGCTTCCGTCTTATGGCTTGCTCCCTCAGCTGTGTTCTCTGCTTGCTTGTTTCCTCTCAAACAGGTCTCTCCATGTAGTGGTCGATGGAGTTTCATCTGACACTCTACTCATATATGCTGGTGTTCCGCAAGGATCTATTCTCGCACCAACACTATTCCTACTTCACATCAACGACCTGTTGAAAGCAACTTCATGTCCAGTACAAAGCTTTGCCGATGATAGTACCCTCCAACCCGCTTTCTCTTCCAGGGCCCCTATATCAGCCCGTGAAACCAGAAATGAACGAAGAAGAAATGTTAATAATATAAATATGGACTTAGCAACAATTCTCGAGTGGGGATCCAATAACTTGGTAGAATTCAATGCAAACAAAACACAAGCATGTCTTTTCTCTAGAAAAGCCGATCTCACTGTGCCTAACATAACTTTGTCAGGAGTAACCATACCACTGAATTCATCCATATCGATGCTTGGTATTACTATCAGCAATAACCTTTCCTGGGAAAATCACGTGAGGTCCATTGCCAAAAGTGCATCCCAAAAACTTGGTTTTTTGTTTCGTGCCAAGAGCTATTTCACCCCCACTCAGCTGCTTATGATCTATAAGGCACAGATCCGACCTGTCCTGAAATACTGTTCCCATATTTGGAGCGCGGCACCTAAACATATCCTGAGGCTATTGGATTCTGTCCCAAAAAGGGCAATTCGTCTCGTCGATGATGCCTCGCTTACAAACTCGCTCACTTGTCTGGAACACCGTAGAAAAGTTGGCGATTTGTCTCTATTTTATAGATATTTTCATGGGCGATGCTCTTCTGAAATATCAACAATCGTTCGTGCTTTGGCAGTCTCTTCGAGACTAACCCGTCAAGTTCAGTCATCACACCCCTTCGTGGTCACTTTGGAGACCTGCAGAACATCACTTTCCAAAGACTCGTTCATCCAACAAACAGCTAGGCTTTGGAACTCATTGCCTAGGGAGGTGTTCCCCGAGGCATACAACCTCCAGAAATTTAAGAAGAACACCAACTCCTACCTTCTTTCCCTTGGTTCCCATGATGTTCTCTAAACATTACAGGATAAAAAAAAAAGATTGCTGGGAGGGGGTCCAGCTCCTCGCTCGCTCGAGGGCATGCAGTCCGTTTTCGGAAGCGTTCGTTCGGAAGCTGGAAACAGCACTCCGGGGGGGATGGTTCGGTTCTCTCCGGGCTGAGGTTGCGCGAACATCTCTTAGCCTGTAAATATTGTATATATTTCATTGTAAATATGTTGATAGTTGTAAGTTAGTTAGGAATGACAGTGTTACTTCTGAAAACTGGATGAACACATTTTGATTTGATTTGATTTGAGGTCACGAATTAAGCGACCGGGGTTCGAATCCGACCACCGTCAAAAACTTTTTTAATTTTCGAAAATAAATTTCAATAGTGAATACAGATATACATTTTTTCTCATTCATTGTGAACATTGTATGTGATTTGAGTTTATGAGTGAGTTCAAGAGCAGTGAATAATCATTATGAATGAATCTGTCAAGCGATTCCTTCGATTTTGGAACGAGAAGAATTGTTGTAACTTTCCACGTTGAAAATTCGAATATAACATGAATTCTGGTAGTTTTATTCAGTTTCAAATGTGATTCGGGGAATATTATAATTGAATATAATTCGTGCTGAAGGATTTTATCGCAACTTTTTTACATTTTCCCTCGAGCATTTTGCCTCTAGGAAATTCAACTCGTGCAATTTGCGGCCTTATTATCAAAGATCAAACCATTCGAACTTCGCTTCCGTGGTTTCATCAGATAATAAGACTGAAAATCGCACTTAGTGGAATTTCCAGGAAAAATTCTTTCCCAAAAATTAAAAAAAAAATTGAGCGATACAACCTTGAGCACATATGATATTACCCTTGGATAAATATTTTACAAACAATCGATGAAATTTCATAAAAACTCACACGTCTAATGTTGCAGTAAATTACACGAATAAAAAAAGAAATAATAAAGATATATGAATGGGTATGAAAGAAATTTAAATACATATATTGAATATATTGTTTTCTTTTTACATACATACATTCTCACTCATTTTATATATTGTTTTTGCCAAAAAAAAATAATTCTGGTAGTTTTATTCAGTTTCAAATGTTATTCGGGGAATATTATAATTGAATATAATTCGTGCTAAAGGATTTTATCGCAACTTTTTTACATTTTTCCTCGAGCATTTTGCCTCTAGGAAATTTAACTCGTGCAATTTGCGGCCTTATTATCAAAGATCAAACCATTCGAACTTCGCTTCTGTGGTTTCTACAGATAATAAGACTGAAAATCGCACTTAGTGGAATTTCCAGAAAAAATTCTTTCTCAAAATTTAAAAAAAAAATTGAGCGATAAAACCTTGAGCACATATGATATTACCCTTGGATAAATATTTTCACAAACAATCGATGAAATTTCATAAAAACTCACACGTCCAATGTTGCAGTAAATTACATGAATAAAAAAAGAAATAATAAAGACATATGAATGGATATGAAAGAAATTTAAATAAATATATTGAATATATTGTTTTCTTTTTACATACATACATTCTCACTCATTTTACATATTGTTTTTGCCAAAAAAAAAAAAATCTGAATATGTATTACATAAATAAGAATATGTTTAAAAAAAAAATTCATTGATTTATTCTGAAATTTACAAGTTTATACCGTACAGAGTAAATATCAATACTGCATTCGAAGCAATTTGTCAATAATTTTCAACAAAAAAGTAATACTAGTTGTTAATTAGTGTACAATAATAATGAACTTTTCTCTTTGGTCACGTTTATAGTTCACGGTAGAGAAACCGTGAAATTTCGTATTTGGAGGTGCATTTGAACGCGAGTTCGTGCACTCTACAATACAGCAGTGGTCACCCAGAAACTTGATTTTAATTATTTCCAGTCATTTACATTTGATTCGGAGTTATTTGTGACCGACTCGTTCATTGTCATTCATTTATTATATTCGCACTTTGGAGACTGGGCCTCTCTTTGAAACGAAGCTTCAACCTGCCGAATCACAACACAAATACCGTTTTGACGTTAGCGACCAAAAAATTCAAACTATCACACTTTGTAGACACCCATTCCAACACAGCGGCAGAAGGGGATAAGTGATACTGTCTGGACCAGTTTGTCCAATTCCGCCACTGCGGCGCTGCAAGTTGAACTTGCCCCAATGCTCCAAGTTCATATCAGGATTAGTTGAAAACAAGTGTGCAGCAATCGGGTGGAAGTCTGCAGGAGTTTGAAGCAGACGTGCAGATACCTCGGCGGATTTCAAAGAAAAGTTGGCGGTAGGTGCAGTCATCGATGGACTGAGAGATACAATGCACCCTAGACATAACACACTCCAAAGAATTCAGTGAAGCGCTAGGTCGTTCATCAAAAGGGACAGAGGCTTTCAACACCTCGAGTTCAGAATTAAGAGCGGTATTGACTGAAGAACCTCTTCAGAAAGAGAAACATGCGGCAGCATACAACAGATGAACTGAAATTCAAGAATAACAACGGAAACAATCAGGCAACCCAACTAACATTATAGGAAAATTATACCAAGCAGTGGGGTAAAACGGCTTCAAGAAGTCCGAATTTACCCATTTCTGACCAAATATTTTACCTTCAAGTACTAACTAACTCCAAAGTTATAATTGGAGTTATAAAAACCATAATTGAGACCACCAAATCTCCTTCAAACACAAAAAACTTAGTAGGAGTAGTGCGTAGTATGAAATTACTTGTTATGGACTTCAAATATACCTACACAGCCTCATGGGTTAATAGAGTTATTTACTAGGTTGAATTTCACCTGAAGGTAACCAGCAAAATGTGTTCAAAATACTTGGAACTCTCAGGAAAAACCTTCTGGTGAATATTTACCTAATTATCACCTCCTGTGTGTTCATATAGTCAGGCAATTGACAAGTCAGTAAACAGGTCTACTATATACTCTTCATTACCTATTTTGGCACCAATAAAGTTGAAGGAGTTGCCTGGATATTTCTTGACTTAGTTTATACCTACTGCTCTACAATGAGGGCGATATTACCACAATATTTGTCTAATCAGACTAAATGTCTACAACGAAGTCAAAGTTACCTAAAATGAAATCCCCAAAGTAACTTAGTCTATCATCAGATATTAAAGACCAAGTCGATTCAGATGAGGATGACATGATACACTTTACTTCCTTTAATTTTTTTGTTGTGCCCTAAATTTAAGAAATCTATAAAATGCCGAGCAAAAATTCGAATAGAGTTAGTAAACCATACCACCAACTATTATCGATTAGCTGCCAGAATGAGAATAAATGAAAATATAATCCGAAAGCATCCTATACTTTCCGATGTCCAGAGATCAGAGCCATCATCTTCCACTCAGTCATTATCAACTACAGAAATTAATGTAGAGTGTGAAATTGCTTTTACTGATGATGATACCGGGGAAAAATATGGATCAGAAGACGATGAGTTCAATGGGAATAAGGCACAAAGCTTGGAAGATAACCTCTCATTGTTAGAGGAGCTCAGACATTGGGCCTTGTTGCATAAAGTCTCCATACAAGCAGTTGGTGACCTACTAAAAATATTAGTAATGCATGGAAAATCTGATTTACCAAAAGATGGTAGAACACTCTCCTTTTTGTTTCCACTTATGTGGTACATAGGAATATTCAACTATGGGTGTGGCTCCACGTCTTTTTATGACGGCAACTATTTTAAAACACTCATCCATTTTTGGAATAAAAACATGAAAGCGTTAACCTTAAACTTTGGTTAGGTCTCAGGTCATGTCGGTAAGAGTTCAGAAAGCTTCGTCTGTCGCCAGCGGTAAACTACAGCCGCGACGTTTTCAATGATGCAGCGACAAAATGGAATTCAATGAAGTTCATCCTTTTGAAGTAAATGGATTAAAAAATGGTATTAAATACGCAAAAAAATCAAATCAAATAGAAAATTTATTTCAACAAAAATAAGAAATTGATGAGTTTCCATGGCTTCGAAAATTTCAAAACCAATCATTGTGGCTTCCGGAAAAGTCAAAATCAAGCAAATCATAATTGGTCGATTTATTAATGGTATTTACAGTTGGTTGATAAATTGTATATTTCCGGGCACCGCATGCAGAACGCAGAAATGTCAGATCAAAATTATTCAGCCAATCACAACACACCATTTTATATTCAAAATGTTATGATTGGCTATTTCTCTTCGGAAAGAGATTCCCTCATTAGACCATAACATTAATCATGGTTTCTATTCTGGGGAACTGTGCACTGAAATATAAATATCGAGTACTATTATCAACATTACTGATGGATTTGATATTTAATTTCAGAATAAACACTCATTACAGGGTTTTGTATTCTAAATCCATTTCTCTGAGTAACTATAGGTAACTTGGCTTTACCTTTACATTAGCAAAACATATTGATTTTTTCACCCCGTATTGACATTTGAGTGTTTCTGCACAGAACATAGAATAAGTAAAATATAAATGTATTATCCACGATTCGCAATCCATCCAGAGAACGAAACGTATAGACATGCATGAGAAAACATCCAATAACATATATTGTATTTCATCACGTGACCACAATGTGAAAGGGTCTGAAATCCCAAGATAAGGAAAATGGACTTCAAAGTCAGGAATAAAGGTTACTTTCGACTTTGAACGAAGACTATGTGTTCTCATAGTCAAAATTTTAAGGAATTTCGACATATAGGTCCCATATGGAACGTACGCCATATTTTTCGGTTTGAACCGTTTCCGCCATTGTAAAAATAATACATAATTTTCTCGAATCGACCACATTTTAATGATTGGTTGTCAAAAAATAGGTGAATATGATATGTATACAGATACTTCATCTATAAAATCAATTTTTGAAGTGTTTGATGGAAAAAGTTGTGAAAGTAGACATAAATTAATGGTTTTTTTTTCATACAAATTTAATAATTTGATGGGCCCACTTGTTTTAGACGAGTAAAAATCAACATTATCACAGAAAAGTTTGTATCGCAAATAAAATCACAACTAGGTGTGAATGCGAAACCATCACTTATAGCATTATCTGCTATACGTTTATTGACAGTTGTTTCTTCATACGCCATGTTCATGTCAACTTCAACGCTTTCACGAATAAGCATGTAGGTTGAGATATACAATATACAATAAACTCTTCTCATCTTATTCTAACCTGCCATGGTTTGTTGTTTGTTTCATTACAGTGTTTATAACCTGAAATAGGTAAAAATGACTACATTTTTACCATCAGTCGACTTGTCTGGAGGCAATTTTACCTATTTATGCCTCCAACTTATAAGGAAAAATGTCTTAATTTCCCAAATTTCGACTCCTGAATTACTTCCATTTTTTTCCCCATAATGGTAAATTCAAGGTAATTATAACGTAATAATTACCTTCGCCAATTAGGGCGCTGACCTATTCGAAGGTCGAAATGACGTAAATTTTACCTATAATGTTTGTTGGGAAGAGAAAGCTGCTACAGGTGTGGTAGGAGCGGACATTTCCAGAAAGATTGCAGGGTGAGGTTCCCACCACGTAATTCATCTCATTGAACGACACCACAATATTCCTACTCAACTACGGGGACAGGATCGCCATAAGAATCAAGAGGATGTGGTGGGAACGGCATTTCCAGAGAGATTGCAAGGTGAGGTTGCCACCACGTTGTCATCACCTGAGAGGACATTCGTACATTCCTGCTCACCGACGAGGACTGAGTCATGTAGTGAGTCTTCGAGCAGATGCCAAGAAACCGGATTGGCCAATACATCGAGAAGCCCGCGGGCTAGTGAAAGTGGAGCACTCAGGGTCATCCAACGCAACAGAGCCAGAAAGATTACTGATAAGGTGCCTATCAGAGGAAAGACTAACCAGTATCATGCTGATTCTGAATATCACCTGAAACGAGCAAATAGGAGTGCAGTGTCTAGAATACCGCATCCTAGAACACCCGGGCGCAATTAGAGAACAAGGTACCGCGAAAGAGTTGCCAGCATCAGACAAACCAAACTGTTACCTGATGACGACTGGACTACCGCACACATGAGATATGAGACTTTCTATATTGGAAAGAAAGACGAAACTAGCAGACCCTCCTGGGGAGATATTTTGGACAGGGATCCCCTCTTCAAGGCATGTTGGCACAATGGAATTGGTTGTGGAAAATGGATTACTCGAACGGGTATGGAAATCAGCTGAAGGAATGTCGTCAATTTCTCAATTGGTTTTGCCTAGGGAAAGGATGAGTGGAGTTTCGAAGGAAATACACGAAGGAAAATCAGGAGGATATCTCATGAAGTTCCTGCATGTGAATATTTTACACAGTTGCAGAGCTCTGGATTTATACATCTAGAAGCTGTATATCTGAATTACTGATAATTGAAACGGTGCATGGGTTGGGGGATGTGATAGCGTACTTTCAACGAGTAGAAAGCGACTTCAACTGTATCTGGGAGTTTGGGACATTTCCAAGTTAGATTGTGGGGGGCAGTCTTAATGAGCCTTCCTTTTTTTTGGCAAGTATGCGTTTCACCTTTGGACTTGACGCCTTCTAATAATTCAGTAATACTGCAATTCAGCAGATCTTGACAAAATATTACTCCTTTTGAGATGTGCAGGGTATCGTGTGGAGCAATACAAATTGAGAAGTGTCCAAGGTTGTTGAGGGATAGTAGTTTCCTTGATTGTTTCGCAGCTCAAGCTGCTCATCATTTGATGATAGGAACTATAAAAGAAAATATAAGAAATTATTTCAACATGGCATTCATCAAAATTGAAATGAAATTTATTTAAGAAAAACCTACTTTTTGAGAGTTACTGAATTCAACAAACTCAATTTTCATTAACGATATTCATCCAGCCTTAAATGGGTAGAGATTTATTTGAAAGAGTCAGAACTCTAACGCATAAGCTCTGAATCTGATAATATCTATCATTAAGACCAATTCCATTTCCAAAGAACAGCACAAAAGGTGTCTGAACTTTTAAATTCAAATGTGAAGCTACCCTTTTAATATATCCTTTGTCGTCCGTCCTGCTGAGTCCTCGCAACTTTCGCATTATCTACGGGGTGCGTTTGATAATTATTCGAGCTTGAGTCTAGACTCCGGCAATATATTTATTCTGTTGGTATAACTTTCAGGAAATATATATATATATATATACTTTATTTTCTGAATGGGTTGAAATAAAATGAGTTTTTGAGATAAAATATTGGATGGAATGTTATTTTGAACCATGGAGTATCAAATAGGAGTTAATCAATTCCACCACAAACATCCCTCAATTCAAAGATTTTAAAACAAAAACTACAAATGACTTGCCGAGTATCGAGAAAAAACAAAAAGGAAACTCTATCATATATGAGAAAAACAATTTGATGTGAACTGGTGAAACTGCAGAAATTTGATTGTTCTTCCCACGATACTGTTGAAAGTATATCATCTTAAATTATAGGTGACAATATGGAATAAAAAAAGTTCCGTCGTTATTGGGTCATTAATAAATATTTCACAGTTTTCCCATATGAGGTGTCGACTGAAACATGTTCCGTAGAACTCTCGAAATAAAATTCAAATTGAAGTGAAAAATCAAAATAAAAACTTTCCGGTCTATTTGCTGCCCTGTTTTTTTTTATTATCATTATTCGAAATCCTCTCCATCAGCTTTCCCCAGTTCTCCTGGAGATCTGCCTACACAAGAAATATACTCCTTTTTTTGGACACGATTTCAAAACCCATTTTCGACTTAATATAATGTTCACGAGATAACCGCGGAACCCACTTATGGACATGTCATCGCAATTTTGAGGTAATTACTGTGATGTGGCCGGTTATAATACCGCGCGACGTCTTCGTCACTTTTAAGTGCGTAAGACCTACTGCAATTTTAAGGTTATAACTTTGAAGTGGTGAGTTATGGCGCCTGTGACGTGGGTGCCACTTTCTAGTGGTGGAAAAGTTAAAGAGTTATTTCCAGTGGCCACTTCAAGATGAAAAGAACATTAAAGTAGTATATTTTCAGTTTTTGTCACTCATTTTGGATGCTAAGCACTTTGGTAGCCGCCACGTGATAGAACCGTTTATATTACGTGTAAGTGGTTGTGGTAAAACACTTCTGAATATTCCAGGATCGTGGCCGCTACGTTCCGTCCACTTGAAATGCTACTTGGGAACAGCTGCTGGTGTTGCCGATTTTGACACATGTGATAGGTAAATTCTGAGAATTGCAATTGTGGTTCTTGGAGACCATACGTGTATAGTTTGTTTATCAGTTTTTTGGTACTACTTTTATTTATGAACCCTAATTGTATCTCTGTTATTAATTAGTATTTATCGAAAAAATTTACCAAGCAAAGCATGTTCTAAAACGTTCGCGAAATTATAAAGGTTTTTATCAGTTTGGCTTTCATTTCATCGCGTTCAGGTGCACAGTTGTTTTTTAGTTCTATTCTATTTTAGATCTATTCAGGTGTGAGAAAGAATGAGCTGGTAACATATTTGTTGTTATGTAGTAAGGTGATGCATTATATGGTACATTTTTGTTTGATTTTTTGTCACTATCATTTGATGATATTTTGCAGCTGATATTTATGTTATCTACTTCAATTTGTTAGTTACTTCGTTTGGTATTCCAAAGTTATTTTGCAATCACCTTTGTTTCCATTCAATTTATGTGTGTAGTATTGATTTTTTATTGTTCATATTAATTTATTCAGCTCATTCCTTTATCGTTTGTATACAATATTCAATTCCAGATTTAATTAGTAATTACTTTCAATTTCATTGTATCTCTATGTTTCGTAGATTCCATTAGTCCCTGAGTAATTCAAGGATTCTACAGTTGTTAGGATTTATTGTGTGTGAGTACTTTCAGTTATAGAATTGATTATAAGCTTGTTGTGTTTCATTAAAAGATAGAACTTCGGTGAACTTTTTGCCGATTTCATAATTTGTGCCATATTTGGTTTTATATATTTTTCCATGTATATGTACCTATGAATATATTTTCTAGATTGTTCATTATATATGTTCCAAGAATATTCGTTTATCCTTTATTATCGTTCAAATCTTATACCTAACCGATTCATTAGTTTTTCAGTTATATTCTCAATATTTTTCTTAAACTAATTGGCTCCTGTTATTGTATTGCTAATTGGTCAAATAACTCATAATAAAAGAGAAATCTCGGAATTCACGATCTACAAGCTTCCATAAAAACTGAGCAACCATTGGCAAAGTATTATTATCCAAAAATAAGGCACAAGCTCCTCCAGATAAAAATTATGCTAGTTGATTAACAAATCATAAGAGCTATCTCCAAAATTCGCAACTTGAACTCTACTAGATTCTGCAAATACCCCTGATGTAAACCAAACGAATACATGTATCCTATGACCATCAAAATATGGCCGATTTTGACAAGCAATTGTCAGAATATCACGAAAAACTTCAAGTGCGGTTTGAAATTGTAAAATTTTCCAATAACTAGTGGAAATGGATGAGCAGTGACTCCCGCAACATAATCAGAGGGAGTATATTTATTATTGAGAATTTCCAATAAGTTTCGTTGTGAGATATATTAGGTAAATCATTTTTAGAAGGTACGTTACTGACAATTTTTTATTTTTTTCGTTATATTTATCCAGAATACCAAAGACGCAGTAAGGTGTCAGACCAAAATTGGAAATTTGCCCTTCTTAGAACAGATTATTAGAACAGATAATAAGCATATTCTACTCTCAGGGGAAAATAAAAAACAAAATATGAAGAACGAAAGAAATAAATATAACAAAAAAAAATCTTATGTCAGTGCAGAAATAATTTTTTAGAGTATTCTCTATTTAACCATGACGAAACTTTTCAATTGTTTTCTCGGATGGCACTTTGGAATGCACTTTCGTATTTATGTTTTTTTAGACTCTCCCCAAATTTAATTAGCAGATACGGCTTCAGTAGCCATATTTCGATGTATGTAATGTAAAATTATTGAGTATTTTTCTCCAAAACAACATGCAAGATAAAAAAAACATGAAAAGTTTCTTCATCGGCAGAAAGTCATTTTCTACCTCTAGAAACTGCAATGCGGCTGCCTTTAAAGTTTTTCCAAAAAAATCTCGCAGTTTCAACACAAAGATTATAACTTTATTATATATTTTTTCAATTTATCAATTCACATAAATATTCTGATCATAAATTAATTGTTTACAGCATTTAGGTAGTAGAGAATATTACTCAAAAACTCCTAGAGCAATTATGGAGTAAAAATATTTTTCGGATGTTGTGCCACTGACCCCCTCTTTATTACAGTTCTTCGCGATTGATACCATTCCCCATTACCCCAAATTATGGACTCGAAAATAGTACGCGTTACGCCACCGAATTTTCTATTAGTATAATCTGGTTCCGATTTGATTCGTACCATTAATATTGTGTCAAGACTTCTGAAAGACACCATTTACCGGGTATCAACGAATCTATTAGACAAGTCATAACTTCTAGAATATAAGCTGTATCAAAATGTATCGAAATGAGATTTGATAAAGGTAAATGGTATGTGAAGAGGAGAGTTTTCCCATATTTTTCACTTCAAGGTCACTTCCCGTTTCACCGGAAATGGTTCCGGTTTTGAATTTTTGAATGGAACACCCTGTACATTGTAACATTTTTGTATTTCTGAGACAATTCTGGATGAAAATGTGACATTTTAGAAAGTTTTTACGCTTACTTAATTTTTAGAGTCACTTTTAATATTGCATCTAGGTCGCCATAATCGGACGTAAACTAATCTAAGGACCTCTGTGATGTCAGAAAATTGCAATCGCAAAGTTTTAGTGACTAGTATGATAGATAGGAATGAGACAAGTTGGTAAAATTACATTTTCGTGTCTAACTATTATTTTTCAAATGGCGACCATTTTTTGACTATCCGAAAAAAGAATTTTCTGGCGAATCTAATGATACTAATTCAATTACGAGTGGATTAAGAATAGAAACATAAATTAAATATTACTAAGGAAAATACTGGATATTTGTTCATTTACTTTATCATCATCACAAAACTCGTACGCCATATTGGAGCCGCCATTTTGTTTTTTCGACACAAACATTTCTTAATGCATTGTCACCGGAATTATGTACACCTGCCAAATTTCAAATCATTCGTACGTCTGGAAGTGGGTCAAAATCGCGCCCAAAGGAGTCGGTTACAAACAAACAAACATACAAGTGAAGCTGATATAAAGCGTTTAATAAATGACATTCATTGTGTTAACCAAGTTTAACTATCGGCCAAGAAGCTTGTCAATGGTAGGTGAAATAATTCAATGTTGAAAGCTAGCGTTTTCGATATGAATTTATAACATCACATTACCGATATGAATTTACATCAAAAAAATCCTTTGAGTACGTTTGATGGAGGATCGATAATCTTTCGACACGTTTTAGTAGTTTTCTTGATTCATTAAACCCTTATTACACTATGCTTTTTCGTGCCTATTTGTCTGCCTGACTGCCGGTGGCTGAAATTTTAAACAAATACGCATGCGCGCATGGCTATTTTGTTGATTGTTTCAGGCGTGAAAATAAATAGGACTGTTTCTATTTTTTCCGCCTGAATCGAGGGGATTTCAAGGACGTTCGTGAAAATGTCAGGTTTGCCATAACAATAATTATCTATTGGACTTGACATAACCAACAAACAAATGAAATTAATCACATAGTTTTCGTTTTGTTCAGTATGATAGAAAAGAAGAAAAAATCTTGTACCAGGTAAGGAAAAAGTTGAAATAAATAGTCCAGGTTTACTAAATTACTTAATCATTTAAGGTACCTGAATGTCAATTTTCCTTAGGTTTGCAGCTCTGAAATTAGCGCCTGAAACAATCATCAAAAAGGCACGGTGTAATAGTGCCAGTTATTTGGGGAAATTAAGCCAACAAATAGCCATGAAAATAAGCACAAAAATAGGCACGAAAAAGGCATAGTGTAATAAGGGTTTTGAGAAATGGAAGAAATATTGAGATTTAAAAAACCACACCACACGCAACTAAACATTCTAAACAATAGCAGTACATACCGTCCTGGAATAAACATCACAGAATACAATTCCAATCAACCAGTACAAAATATAACAGATATACGCGATGGATAATCAAGTAATTAGCTGGACCAATGTGGACATATGTCCGCCTAATATATATCTCAAACCATTTGCAATGTATACAATTTATGGCCAAATTATAAAAAAACAAAACAATTAAATGAAAAAATCACGATTGCAAATCTCTTGCGTCACATAAAATATTATTCGTAGTTATAACTGCAATTTGCATAACTTTTGCAATCATTTCGGCATTTGTAAAATGCAAAAAATTAATATTAGTGGGTTAATAGGTTCCGTTTTTCGTATGAGGTTGCAAAGTTACATATCCACTGGGACCGATATTCTCTTTATTTGCAACTACAATAAAAAACTTTTGTAGTGTGTATTAAAAATAGCAGCGTCAAGAAAAAAGTTTGATAAATAAATTATGCGTTTTTCAGAAATAATTGCAAATGTAAGTGAATTATATTAAAAAAAAAAATCCGTTCACTTATCCAATTTGCAGAAATTTTGTAATTTTTTCAACAAATATCAATGAAAAACTCAAACAAATGGTAATATGATTATGTTCATTTACATTTGAGGCGTTATGCTTCTAAATGCCCGTAGTATTATTTCTTCTATGATTTCAAGAGTGGCTCTTCTCTTTAACAGATCCCCAAATGAAGAAATCGAGCACAGTAAGATCTGGTGAGCGGGCAGGCCATCGTACTGGACCACTGGTTGCAATAAATTGATCATTGAAATGGTCTATTAAGTAATTAGGAACTTTTCTGGAATTTTTAGGGGATGCCTCATCTTGTTGGAAGTAATTTCGCCGTAGAACTGCTAATGGTAGCTTATTAAGAAGATCCTCGATTTGATCTTGAACTGAACCTAAGTAACCAACCCCTGTTTACTAACCTTGAAATAATTTTGGGCAAATTATTATGTTTTTAACGATACCAGCCCAGACATTGACGCCAAACCTTAACAGAAAATTGCCCTCTCTCATTGCATGTTGATTTTGTTGGGCCCAGTACCGTGTATTTTGCTTATTGAATATACCATCATTTGTAAATCGTGATTCGTCGTAAAATAGAATGAAGTTGATAAAATTTGGGTTGACTCTATGATTTTGAAGCAGCCAATCACAAAACACTACCTGTCCATCGCCATCGTTAGCATACAAATGTTGATGAAACTGATATTTTAATGCTCGATATCCGTGCTTCTTCAGTAGTTTTCTTGCTGATTCGTGATTTATCTGCATTTCTTGAATAATTTATCTCAAATAAACCGTTTCATCAACCTCAACCATAGCAAGAACGTTAATCTCAGTCTCTCGATTTATGATAAACCTCTGTTCCGCCTCTCGATTTCCTTCTTGCACAAAACGAGTCTCAACATACGGAAAATACTGATGGGCTGGATGTTGCCGATTGGGATATTTCTGAGCACACAACTCAGCAGCATTCTTTGTATTTCTATGACATTCTCCAAATATTAATAACATATCCACATTTTCACTTTGAATATACATTATTTTGAAGAAAAATTTAACGAAACTTAAGAAACTTTTACTGTCTGCCCATAAACCTTATGTCACTGTCATTACCTAAGTGAGTGTTTTGTTTTCCAAAGAAGACTTGATAAAAATAACTGCATTATGCATCATGGCTATCCATGGCACACTTGACGGAAGTAAATTATCCAGTATTTTCCCTAGTAATATTCAATTCATATTCTTATTTTCAATCCAATCTCAAAGAAATTGGTATCATTAGTTTCGTCAAAAAATCTTTATTTCCGAAAGGGCTTGTAAAAAAATAGTCGCCATTTGAAAAATAACAGTTAGACACGAATATCTAATTTTGCCAACTTGTCTTATTCATACCTATCTAATTTTCTGACATCACCTGAGGCCAACAAATTAGTTTACGTCTGATCATGGCCACATAGATGCAATATTTGAAGTGACTCTGAAAAAATTAAGTAGGCGTGAAAACTTTTTATAATGTCACATTTTGATCCAGAATTGTCTCAGAAATCCAAACATTTTATAATATACAGGGCGTTCCATTCAAAAATTCAAAACCGGAGCCATTTCCGGTGAAACCGGAAGTGACCAGAAAGTGAAAAATATGCGAAAACTCTCCTCTTCTAATATTCTAGAAGACTTGTCTAATAGATTGACACCTGGTATATGAAACATATTGAGTACTCCTGCTACATTCAAATTGATTGTAGGAGCTACGATTAGCAGTTAGAGCCAGTGAAAAGGTTTATTTTGAATAGAAACGGTGTTCAATTGAGTTGATTTCAATTGCAAATTCGGTGTGTTTAAATAGTTCCTATTTGAGACAGCTTGCTTTTCGGAATTTTCAGAACTCGTAGCTGCAGCAGTCAGCATTCATCCGATGCTCCCAACGAATTCCGAAACCCTTATGGGCAATTAAATTGATTAGAATCTAATTTCGGGAAAATTGCCACGGCTCGTCACAGGTGAAGATGGGTTAGACTGGTTTATTTTTATTCCTTTTTTATTGGATCGTAAAGATGGTGAGTGAAAAACGGTATTTGGGACTTGAATATAAAGTAGTTGGTGCATGGCACCCGGCAATTGTTCATGATATGGATATCAGGCAAAAAAATCATTATTGGACCAATGAAACAATCTAAAATATTCTAGATGAATTATAAAATGTTAAAGATTATAAAATGTCAAAACAAACAATGCATTATATTGGAAACTAGAAGTTTTTTTCAGATATAAAAATGTATGAACATTTTACAAACAAAATACAAGATTCGAAAACCATAATCCGAAGTCGTCATGATATAATCTATTTTTTAGTATTTATAATAATTTTGCTATTATTTCAATTGGAATAATCCTAATAATCTTCTTGTTTTTTTCATGAAACCATTTCGAAGAAATTGAATTTTTTACTATGATTTTCATCATTACAAGCTTTTATTACAAACTTTTATTTAACTTGATTCGTTCGTATGTCATTCTGTCATTTTTTCCGGTTCAATATTTGTAATCCATTTTTGGAGCTTTTGCCGACATCCGATTGAGCTGAAATTTGGCAGGTGTCCATAATTCCGGTGACAATGCATTATGAAATTTGTTAGAGAAAAAACAAAATGGCGGACGAATTTTGTGATTATGGTACGATTCGATTCAAAATTGGTATGTGGGGGCTTTCGGGGACGGTGTGAACTTTTTGTCAAAATAAAAAATCAAGATGGCCGCTCCAAGGTGGCGGAGGAGTTTTGTGATTATAGTCCGATTCTTTCACAATTTTTATATGGGGTTCTCGGAGTCGGAGGTTATGAATTTTTTGTAAAAATTTCTGAAATTGAAATGGTGGCTCATGGAATTTTTGTTAGAAAGAAAAACTTAATGGCGCTCCAAGATAGCGGACGAGATTGAGGTTTATGGCCCGATTCAATTCAAAATCGGTATGTGGGGGTTTTCAGGGTCGAAGATTAAGATTATTTTTCAAAATTCATAAAATTAAAATGGCGGCTCCGAGATGGCTGATGATCTCTGTGTTTATGGTCCGATTGTATTGAAAATTGGTATGTGGGGATTTACGGGGTCGGATATTATGGATTTTCTATCAAAATTTCCGAATTCAAGATGGTAGACGAGTTTTGTGATGAAAGCCCGATTCGATTCAAAATTGGTATGTCGAGGTTTTTGGAGTCGGAGATCATGGATTTAGTCGAAGACTATTGATTCATAGTTGAAATTCATTAATTGAAGATGGCTACTCCAAGATGGCGAATGAGTTTAATCTTCAGATGGTCTTCTCATTGAAGGACTAGATAGCTCAGAACTTACAGGAAAAAAGGCCTCATGTTGACGATGCTTTAACAAAAATACAAATATTAATGCGTACTTGAGTACTGAAACGCACAAAATAAAATAATTATTAAAAAATATTTATAAAGACAAGTTATCATTCAAATGCACCAAAAAGGTAAAAATTATTGCTTTGGAGGTTATTTCGTGAGTAACAGATTCAAAGACTTGTCGCTTTTGTATCCGAACTGAAAACTTTGCGTGACAAGCTTTTGAATGTATAACTCAAGGAATAACGTACGTCACACATTCCAATCGTATATGTTTTACTTTTTAGTGCATTTGATTGAAAGCTCGTTTTCAAAAAGGTTTTTTATTAATTATTTCATTCAACTTATATCGAAAATATGCAATATAAATAAACAATTTTAGACAAATCCCTTAAAAAATCACTTAATGTTGAATTCTTCATTCAAAATAGTACCCTGAATAATTAAAAAACTTCCAGTATCCCCATCATAACCATATACTGTTTGATCCATATTGAAAGAAACAGATACACAAAACAATTAGTTTTTCTCTTTCATCGGAGTTTTTCTTCAAAGATTAATCGCCATTTTTGGCAATCATTTGAATTTTGTTTCATATACCCCAGGACTTGCTCTTTTCCCCTCGCAAATGTATGGATGTGGTCAAAATATCACCAGTACAACAGCCCTCAAAGTTATAAAATGTTTTTTCTTTGATAACTTTGCAGAAATCAATAAAATTTTGGGGGTTGTCGAAACAGATAAATACTTTCGATGAGATTTCGTGCATGAATGAATTGGTTCGCTAGAATGTCAGGAACGTATTACCTTCGAGGGCCAAGCCCCAAAACTCTGGAATGATTTTCCAATACTTCTCAACGAAACAAGATTTCTTGGATGATTTTCTGAATGAAAGTGAAACGGGCTTCTTTCCTGTATAACATCAGTTCCACGGAATATAAGTTTCATGGTTGGTTGCCTAGCGTAATTGGTTCCGGATTTGGGCACGTACTAAACAAATTGCTAGATTAGGGCACGTAAATAAAAATAATGAATTGCTTTCTTGCTGGAAAAACTGAAATTCCAGTCCTGTGTGGCTCAAAAGGTTACTTGCGTTCTAAATCACCGTTTCTCAGGGACGAATTGTCTTCTGAACGAATTGAGCTGTTATTCTTGATTCGAAAATATTGTTGGGGAGGCAATCACGGTTGGCAAGAATGTGGCAACCGTTATGCGCAGAAAGAGACTGTACTGAGTTGAGGAGCCTGAGCCATTTGGTGTCCGATGGCCCGTCCGAAAGGAAGTTGGGTTCTGCAAAGTGAAAAACCTTAAAACACCTTAGGTTTTTGGTGGCAATCAAAGTTCCGTCCTGCGAGCATACATATTTTTTGCATACCGACAACTACCCAGATATGAAGTGAACCCAAGAAGAGGCACTCTTCTCGAAGTATAATTTGAATCTAATCCACCCTAGCATAGTGTTTCGAAAGGCTGAAAGCTGCCTGCTACTCATACTAGAGTATCCGGAGGTATTTGCAAGGATTTTTGGCAGATGATCACCGAGAGTACGGTATTATAAAAAAGAAAAACAATTCCAATTTCAGGAAACAGTGAGTACGAGCTGTATTATTACTTCTATCCGTGAAGCGGAGGAAAGGTAGACCAACGAACTATTTCTCCTGTTGTTAACATACTTCTTATAATTTTTGTCTGTGAACTTAAACAGTTGTTTCGGAAATAGTACGAGTTATGTTCGTACATAGTTGTTAGTTTTCGTTCCATTCAGATTACGGCTACCACGTTATAATTTTCGGTACTAGCAGTCATTTAATTTGAAACAGTATACGAAACATTCGAGGGTATCATCTACAAAAAATCCTGTTTATTTCCACGTTCTCAGTTGTTGTTTATTACCCGTACTTTCGTGTAGCACATTACAATTTAGATTTTGGAAAAAAAGGAAAGTTCGTCCAGACCCACACCTAGCTGCGACATAGAGAGCAGTCGAGGCAGTCCCTTTTGGAAATTTCCGAAATGGGTTACAAAAATATTCGTGTGTAAAGTCGATTTTTTATAAAAATGTACCTTTATTCGATAACATCCAAGCTGAGGCGTCCAGCATTATTTGAAGAGATTTATTGTGTGAATATGTTTAACGTGAACAAGGCTTTTGAGAAGAAAATGCAAATTCTACCATCTATTGGGAAAAGTATGGTTCAGGTCTACCCGCACAATCAAACTGAAATGAGGAGGAGGGTCATCGTGCATAAACCACATATATCTCCGGATTTGCAATGGAACAAGTTTCAAAAGTCGATTCAAATAGTTCTGAATGAACTTCAAATAACGTTTTCCATTCAGTCGATCATATAGAACGAATGGTCCCATAAAATAGTTTCATATGATACCAGCCCAAATATCCACGTTGGATTTATATTAGTGTTTGGTGTGCAATCCTCTTCGGCCCATATGTGAAGATTGTGGGAGTTGACAACTGCATTTCTACTGAAACCTGCTTCATCAGTGAATAAAACTCGTTATATAAAAGTCATATCCTCTCTTTGGTTACCCATGAACCAATTGGCATATTCCAGTCATGCTGGAAAATCTTGAGGTGTCATGACATGTACCTTCTGAATGTGATATGGGTGGAGCAGTTGTTCTCTAATGATTCTGTGGATACTGGATTTGGATGTATGGAACGGTTCTGCTAGATTTTTATGCTTATGGAAGAATCATCAGCGACAGCTTTCAAAATATTTTCTTGCTATACAACGGTGAGTCCTAGGAGGGCCTTCACCACCTCGTTTTGGCAAAAATGTACCTATAATATCGAAAAAAATCGACTGAACATGCTCTAATAGATTATCCATCAGACATACCTGACTCCCCAAAGCTGCGATCGTCACGTTCGGAAGTTTCTCTTCCCGGTAGCAACCGATTGGGAAAATTCTCGGAATGGAGACGACCGGCTACTGCAGTATAACAGAATGCTCGTCCATAAAATAAGTGCATATGTGCATATTCGTCAAAAGTAAACTGATCAGGCAAATTTCAAAAAGCTTCAAAATATCCTCTACAATATTGACGAAACGGTGACAGTCATATGACAACGGCCCACTTAACAAAACCAAATCGCATTTCAGTAACTCATTTTTCATCAAAACTATTTTATTTCGTGATTAAACACTGGATATTTTTCACCCATTTATGTTCAGCTATTTTCGTAGTTTATTCGTTTGCTTTTTATTAGCATACATATTTTTTCCGAATAAAATTCATTCAGCCAAATTTATAATTCGTGTTGATTTTTGCTCATTAAATATATTCTCAGTGAAACTCCTCAACATTTAAGCTGCGGAGAAGATTTATAAACATTCAAATCTTGAGTTTCATGATTTAGATAACAGACCAATAGAAAACGTGATTATTCCACACGTAAATTCAAAATATGGACTGAATTCGATATTTCATAATGGTGTACCTCGTCAATTTCAAAACACTACGAATCTACAGAACTTGAAATTTCATTCGAAAAAATATCTGCTTTCAAAATTGTGAATGAAACGTGGTACTGTCCTTTTGGTGAATACTTTTTTCATTACATTTTTATTATTATCCTAGTTATGAATGTTGCTGAACTAACGTTATCAATATTATTTCGGCTTTGAACATTTTCATTTTAGATGATGGTGTACCCTCCAAACACTAGAACTAGCACTTTTTTCAGAAAATTGTCCGGAAAACCTTGTTTTGTTGAAAAATATTGAAAAATCCCAGTCATTTCAAAGTTTTGACTCCATCTATACATTCTCTATGAATTGTTTCAAAAATTGATTTTTAAATGCCTTGATATTTATACTTCAGTGTCCTGAAAATGAAACAATAGAGTTTTGAAACGTCTACAAATCCAAATTAATTTTTCTTCTTTATCATTCCGACCGAATTCCCGCCAATTGAACATTCAAAATCATATATCAGCGGTCGCTACTCTAAGATTATGCATATTGTTGATCGAAGGTGGATCTGACAGAGGTAATGAGTTCAACAATTTCAATTGAAAATTATATGCTTTGTATAATTTAAATACGGTTCTTGAAAAAAAAAATTTATTGTTGTAAAATATACGAGTACTTTTTTTCCATGTTTCGGTATCCTCAACATGATATTTCAGCAATGATTTAATTCTGTCCGGAATCAACTCACACTCTATATCTGTATTTTATCGGACTATATTCCGCCATGTAGCTGTTTTATTCATTTAAAGAGAAACAGGCAAGTTAATATGAAAATATGAGAATGTATGTAAACATAATAAAACACTATGTGGGAATGTGATATTGTACCGAGTTAATTACTATAAATTACTCACCCTTCATCATCGTTATTATTGCCTATAGAAAAAAAGTAAAACTGAATTTTGATAAAATGCTATCAAAAATACAGTAGCGTACAGATTTCAGTTAAGATTTTTTTAATGGGATACCTGTATATCATTGAATATTTGGAATGATCTTTTTTTCCTGATTTCAAAAATATATTATATTTTACCCCTATTTTATACCATTTTTGAGTTATTAAACGTCGAGAAACTTAGACTAGTTGTTACTATAAATACCAATCCTATGGAAGTTAACATTTTCAAAGTAAGCTATGGAAATGACAACTATATTATGTTTGAGAATGTGAAATGCACAAAATTATAGAGGTGACACCTATAATTTGTGGGGTGAAGCTTAGACCTAATAACGTGGAAATTGATGACACGAAATTTCGTGTACATAAATAGGTCACCAACAGATGTCAGTATAGACCAATCCACGACAACAAAAGTCGTTGTGCGTTCAGAGTAACGCAAACAAATAACGAAGGAAAGAGAAATTTGTTACGAATCCAAGAAAGCCACCATCTGCCTACAGCTGTTTCATGGTTCCCCAATCATCAGGGCGGCTTGTGGTCTTTCTCAAAGTCATACAAAAAACTCGCATAGTGCTAATACCTACCGGCAAGTATTAAAATGTGAAATACACAAAATATTAGAGGTGACACCTATAATTTGTGGGGTGAAGCTTAGAACTAATGACGTGGAATTTGATGACACGAAATTTCGTGCACATCAATGAGACACAAGCAGATGTCAGTATAGGTCAATCCACGACACCAAAAGTCATCCTCCTAGTGCGTTCAGAGTAACGCAAACAAATAAGGAGAAAAAGAGAAATTTATTAAGAATCCAAGAAAGCCACCATCCGCCTACAGCTGTTTCATGGTTTCCCAATCATCAGGAGGCTTGTAGTCTCTCTCAAAATCGTACCTGAAATCTCATAGTGCTAATACCTACCGGCAAGTATAAAAATGTGAAATGCACAAAATTATAGGGGTGACACCTAATTTGTGGGGTGAAGCTCAGACCTAATGACGTCGCATTTGATGACACGAAATTTCGTGCACATCAATAGGTCACCAATAGATGTCAGTATAGACCAATCCACGACACCAAAAGTCGTACCCCTAGTGCGTTCAGAGTAACGCAAACAAAAACCGAGAGAAAGAGAAATTTGTTACCAATCCAAGAAAGCCACCATCCGCCTATCTCTATTTCATGGTTTCGCAATCGTCAGGACGGCTTATGGTCTCTTAAGTTCGTACCAAAAATCTCATTGTGTTAATACCTACCGGCAAGAATGAAAATGTGAATTGCACAAAATTATAGAGGTGACACCTTTTATTTGTGGAGTGGAGCTTAGACCTAATGACGTGAAATTTGATGACATGAAATTTCGTGCACATCAATAAGTCACCAACAGATGTCGGTACCAAAAGTCATACTGCTAGTGCGTTCAGAGTAACGCAAACAAATAACGAGATAAAGAGAAATTTGTTACGTATCCAAGAAAGCCACCATCCGCCTTCAGCTGTTTCATGGTTTCCCAATCATCAGGAAGGCTTCTGGTATTTCTCAAAATCGTACAAAAAATCTCATAGTGCTAATACCTACCGGCAAGTATGGAAATGTGAAATGTACAAAATTATAGAGGTGACACCTATAATTTGTGGGGTGAAGCTTAGACCTAATGACGTGGAATTTGATGACACAAAATTTCGTGCACATCAATGAGTCACCAACGGATGTCAGCCTAGGCCAATCCACGACACCAAAAGTCGGACTCCTAGTGCGTTAAGAGTAACGCAAACAAATAACGAAGGAAAGACGAATTTGTTACGGAACCAAGAAAGCCACCATCCACCTACAGCTGTTCCATGGTTTCCCAATCATCTTTCCTCTTTTATTATGTTTGTTTAAAGACTTTTCTTCAATGGAATAATCAAAATGGTTTACAGTGAGGCAGATGAAGTTCAAATATTTATACAAAATAGATAACAAAGACTTATTTGAGAGATATAAATAACATAATGATAACTGATGAAAGATGTTCAATGTGTCCACCATGATTGTCAATGCATAATTGATAACGTCTTCTTATATTCAAAAGTGTATTGAAATATGCTTCATTATTCACATTCAGATTCTCTATTTCAAGTCGAATCGTGAATTTTATTATCAACAATATATTCTAGAAATCCCCAGAAAAATGTGTCTATATGGGTCAAGTATGGGCTGTTAGGTGGCCATTTAATACTTCCATTATTTCCTATCCATATTGGGAATACATTATTCAAATGTTCCTGAACGGGTAGAACACTATGATCTTCATTAAAGTTTTGTACGGGTAAAATTCTAGATAGTTTGTAGTTGTTCTCTTTCAAAGTACGTTGGATTTTGGAAAAACTTTTACCTAATTCGTCGGCTACATTTTTCAAACTACATTCAGAATTTTCTAGAATAATGTTTCAAAAATTTATATTCGCAAATTGATATGGAGAGCAGTATATATAGCTGTTCTTCCTGGGTTTCTTGAACTACGCTTTTATCTACTGAAACTGAAGGTATGATTCATCTTTTGGTACATATTTTTGAATGTATTTTCTGACGGTGTTGGACGATTTGGATACAACACCCTATATGCACTTTTTGCTGCAAGATTATTTTTGTTGTTTTGTATATAACAAGTATATATTTGAACTTCTTCTTCCTCACTGTAAACCATTTTGTTTATTCCATTATAGAAATGTCACAAAACAAACATAATATTTGTCATTTTCGTAGATTACTTCAAAAATTTTAACTTTCATAGGATAGGTATTTACAGTAGCAACTAGTTTAAGTTATTCGACGTTTATAACTCAAAAACGGTATAAGATAGGGGTAAAATATGGTAAAGTTTTTCAATCAGGAGAAGATCATTCCAAAAATTCAATCATATACAGGATATCCCATTTTTTATTTCCTGAAATCTGCAAGCTACTGTATTTTCGATAGCATCTTTACAAAATAACTTTTACATTTACCTACATTTTCTATAGGCAATAATAACGATGATGAAGAGTGGGTGATTTATAGTGAATATACCACTATTCCACCAACAATATGAATTTCGATTGATATGTTTCGAGAAAGTTTAAATAAAGGTGTTTGAGAACAATTGAATATGATCATTTGCTTTTCGACCTGAAATGTGAATGCTATTATGAAAGAAGTGTTTCAATGGGTTTCTTGGAATGAAATGAGAGAATGGTATATGAAAGGATAAGATGCTACACAACCTTTTTGGTACACGAAATTCCTCAAATGAATAATTCGAGCTAGCCAGGAAGGGTTTGCAGTATAAACTACAAGCAAGCAAATCAACTGCAATTTTTTTGTGATTGAACGAACAATATTCATCAATTATGCAAACTGCAAAGGGATATTTTCATTTTATTACACAAAATATATTATTTTCTATGAAAATTGAATAACATTAAAAAAAGGAAAAAAATGCCAAAAAGTGCAATTGGACAGATCTGGAAGATATGTTGGATTTCATGAAGCAATAATTGGAAAAATACAATGCGATGTATCACAAACAAAGTATCTGGGTCTAGAAAATGTGTTTCCCATTCCTTCCGGTCTTCCTGATGATCGTGAAAGCGAAAAATAGATTTTCGTCAACAAAAATGTATTCAACATCTAGTGAATGTGATGCCTCTCTTGCATCAATGTTACAAATGATTTCTGATGAATACTCAATCTTGGAAAACATTTTTCTTTGCCTCATTCATCTATATGAGTTCCTTATTAAGACTGGAATAGAAAATCAAATAACTATCTGAATAGAAATGAATATGTTCACTTTCAGATTTTTTATTTTGAGTTATGGTCGTTTTTCAATATACAGGGTGGGGCACCCCATATGACACGGTCCCTGTATACCAAACCATAAATTTTTTCGGGAATTTTTCCATTTCATTATATGTATATCGATTGAGGCTGCAAAAGGAAATCATTTTGGAGTCTACAGGGTGGCTAAGAAAAGTGTGACATATCATAGTTGTGTTTTTTTGAAGGGAACACCCTGTATTTCGTCACACTTTTGAATAGGTCACGAAAAAATTATATGATTTCATATGAGGTACTATGTACCTAACTATAACCGTTCTCGATTTATTGATTTTTTAATGAAAATGCTAGTTTCCAATTGTAAACTGAATAACATCGAAATGTATGAAAATCATCCCTTCGAATTCTGACCAAGCATAAAAGAGGTTTTGGGCTATTGATTTCGATAAAATCCGTTTCTGAATATTATACAGAATGTTCAAAAATCATTGTCACTTTTTTATAATTTCGGACAAAGATAACCTGTATTTAATTCAAAGTAGGTGCTCGAAATGACGACCATCCTGTTCAATAAAAAGAGCCACTCTCTCTATCAACATTTGATAACATTTGAGGCGTCACTCTTCGAAAAGCAGCCCTTATTCTCTCCTTAATATTTTCCAGTGTGCTTGGAAGAGTGTCGTGAATCTTATCTTCAAGTATCCCCATAGGCAAAAATCGAGGCAAGTCAAATCTGGCGATCTCGCTGGCCAATTTTTGGTCCTCCTCTACCAATCCATTCATTCGGAAAGCACATATTCGAAAACTGTCTGACACTGAATTTGAAATGTGCCGGAGCTCCATCCAATTGTAACCACATCCGTTGTCTGATATTTAGCGGCAGATTCTCCAAAAGCTCAAGCAGATCATCTCGTGAAAATTGTAAAAATTGTTGACCATTCAAGTTTCCATAAGAAAGTATGGTCCTATAACTTGTGTACCTATAATTCCTCCCCACACGTTAACAGACCATCTATTCTGGTGATCCAGAGTGCGGAAAAAATTAGGACTATCACTATAATAATGGAAGTTGTGTCTGTTCACTGAGCCATTGTTATGAAAAGTCGATTCATCAGAAAATGAAATGGTATCCAAAAAATGTTCACCCTCATTAAACTTGTCCAGAACCCATAGACAAAACTCGATTCGTCGATGGAAGTCTATTTCATATAATTCCTGGTGCATCTGAATACGGTACGGGTGAAATTTGTATTTTTTTATTACCCTAGAAAGGCTCCGTCTGCTTATCCCTGTATCTTCCTCGATCTTACGTTGACTCGTATGAGGGTTTTCTATGATTAATCCCATAATAAGAAATTCATTTTCCTCATTTCCATAGGTTTGGGTCTATTTGCCTTTTCATAAGCCACACTTCCAGTCCTACGAAATTGATGTAGCAAATGTAAAAATCGAGGCAAGTCAAATCTGATGATCTCGCTGGCCAATTTTGTGGTCCTCCCCTACCAATCCATTTATTCGGAAAGCACATATTCAAAAACTGTCTGACACTGAATTTAAAATGTGCCGGAGCTCGATCCAATTGAAACCACATCCTCTGATATTTAGCGGCACATTCTCCAGAAGCTCAGGCAGATCATCTCGTAAAAATTGTAAAAAAATATATCTATTCAAGTTTCCATAAAAAAGTATGGTCCTAAACTTGTGTACCTATAATTCCTCCCTACACGTTAACAGACCATCTATTATGGTGATCCAGAGTGCGGAAAAAATGAGGATTCACATAATAATGGAAGTTGTGTCTGTTCACTAAGCCATTGTTATGAAAAGTAGATTCATCAGAAAATAAAATGGAATCCAAAAAATGTTCATCCTCATTAAACTTGTCCAGAACCCATAGACAAAACTCGATTCGTCGATGGAAGTCTATTTCATATAATTCCTGGTGCATCTGAATACGGTACATCTGGTGCATCTGAAAGGCTCCGTCTGCTTATCCCTGTATCTTCCTCGATCTTACGTTGACTCGTATGAGGGTTTTCTATGATTAATCCCATAATAAGAAATTCATCTTCCTCATTTCCATAGGTTTGGGTCTATTTGCCTTTTCATAAGCCACACTTCCAGTCCTACGAAATTGATGTAGCAATCGTTTGAAAAACAACTTGTTTGGATGATTCTGGTCTGGATATTTTTGTGAATATACCCTCGACGCCAAAAGGCAATTCTCTCCACTCACCAATCGCTAAACACTCACCAATCGCTAAAATCATATCTATCCGCTCTAGAATGGAAATTAGTTTTCATTTTCGACGCTGATAATTCAGTGAATGTTTTGAATAACGTTAAACACAATAACTGTCAATAAGAATTCTTTCAACAAGTTGAATAAATGTCGTTTCAAAGCTATCTTGATTCAAAGAATGCATTGAAATAAGAACTACTATTTGAAAAAGCCAATATCTGAAAAAATATTCAAGTTAGGTATAGGGCACCCCAATATGAAATGATGGATAATTGAATTATATATTGTTCCGACCAAAAAAATACAGGGTGTTCCGTTAGAAATAACAAAGTTATCTCTGTCCGAAATTTAAAAAAAGTGACAATGATTTTTGAACATTCTGTATAATATTGAGAAACGGGTTTAATCGAAATCAATAGCCCAAAACCTCTTTAATGCTTGGTCAGAATTCGAAGGGATGATTTCTATACATTTCGATGTTATTTAGTTTCCAATTGTACCTAGCATTTTCATAGAAAAATCAATAACTCGAGGACGGTTATAATTAGGTACATAGTACCTCATATGAAATCATATTATTTTTTCCTGACCTATTCGGAAGTGTTACGAAATACAGGGTATTGTATCAAAAAACCACAACTTTGATATGTTACACTTTTTTGAGACACCCTGTAGACTCCAAAATAATTTATTTTTGCAGCCTTAATCAATATACATTTAATGGAATGGATAAATTTCCGAAAAAATTAATGGTTTGGTTTATAGGGACCGTGTCGTATGGGGTGCCCCACCCTGTATATCAGATATAGTTCAATGTCCAGCGTGGCTTTAGCCGGGAAAGTAGTTGTTTTCATCGTGGATTTTTCAATTCACAGAAAAATATATTTATTCAATATTCAATTGAAAAGGTTTTTTTCCAATAAGAATAAAGTCAATGACCAAAAAAAAATTTTTATGTAAAAAAATCGTGAAATGCTTGATATTAGTTATTTTAATATCATTATGAAAAGTGAGTTTATTCTTATTATTTTCAAATTTTAAGGGGTATATGCGTGTATTTTTAGTTTTTCCAAACTATAATTTTATTTTTAACTTTTTAGTCCATATTGCTACAGAAGACTTAACAAGACTACGGGAGAAAAACTCTTCGATCGATTCATCCACATGAGATGGAAGTTATTATTAACTGAGTTTTGGCGAATATGTTGAGAACCAGTGCATTGGCCATCTCTTTGAATTGTAAATTATGTTGAGATCGGCCTCAGTGCATTCACCATATCTAACTAGTAGAATAGAGTTCCACTATCCACCTCCTGGCTCCATCATCAGATCAGCTCTGAGATACCAAATTATAGTATTATCGAGCAAACTACATATACTTACCAAATTTCAATTTTATACGAAAATTAAAAGTAGATTAAAATTTACTTTCAAGGTTTAATTACATTGTTTGCTAGTTACAGGTGAAGCTAAAAAATTGTGGTTGTTTTCTGACCGCAGACAGTGCTGCGCCACCGATAATTTTTCTCGATTTATGGTAATAATAATCTCAAAACGTCACGAACAAATCAATCCCTGAATATTGAAATATCACACTATAAATAGGACATGTGAAATATAAGTCGGTAAGAGGAAATCAATGAACTTTAGTACTAGTCTTGCATTAGTCATCAAAATCACTGGAGATAGGAAATACAAACGATTCGAGATTTCACAGCTCTTTGTCATGCTTGCTATTGAAACAGGGTTGGCAGTTTTGCGGTTTATATTTGGAAGTATTTGCCATTTTGAGAGTTATTCAGGATTACAAAGAGTCTAATTGACAAATGACAATGACTCACAATCATATGTTTTTTTTTGTGAACAGAAACCTTTTTAATTGGATATTATACAAAGGGATATTTTCGGAAAATGAAAAAAATTCGGTGTTTTCTTCGTATAAAATACTGTATTTTTTTTTAAAACTAAACAAAACACTTTTTTTTTAAACTGAATAATTTAATTTGAAATCGTTCAAATGTATCGTTCAAAGGACAGACATATATACACACATACGAATATTTCATTTTCGTATTTCTCAGGTTCTAATAAGGCTACACATGCTGCTACGGTACTAGGAATAGACACCGACTTCTGTTTTCTACTTTCCCAAAATACACCAGCACAGGAATGCATAAATATGAAACCTGTATATGATTCCCTATCCTTATTTTCCTCCCAAACGGCATCTACATATCCTTCCTTATCTTCCTTACAGAAGGTCAAACAAAAATCTTTAGTTTCCTGTAAGTATTGAACTTGAACTATAACATGAGATGAACTGACTCAGGAAACTAATTATATGACATGGATCAGGTCCAGTTAGAATTGCAATATACATTAAAGTTCTTATCAACCCCTGATAACGATATTCGCTTCCACAATCTGGATTATCATGAAGTTTCAGTTGTTTCACAATCTGTCATACCAAACCTGTCCAAAATATAATAAACATAATTTTACTGAGTCAATTATGTGACACCTTCTGTCTATAAAAATTTGTATTCACAATTTTGCTTCGCAAGTCCTTTATGTTAAATTCTGAATTCAAAGATGTCTTCAAAGTTTCTGTTTCATAAGTGTTACTTGAAAAAATAAAAAAATCATCAAAACATACAAGGCAATTATCACTAACAGACTATCAGATTTTTCAATATGAACACAAGGCTCAGGACGGATCACTTACAACCTAAGTCATGAGAAAATCATAAATTTTTAGGTTCCAGGTCCTTCGCGACTGTTTAAGCCCATATATGTCCTTTTTCAGCTTACAAATCTCGAATTCGTTTCCTGGAGAAATAAAGCTATCTGGTTGCTTCATAAGAATAGTTTTTTTTTACAAAAAAAACATTTTAAAAAGCTGTACATACATCTGAATGACAAATATCAAGATCAAGTTTTACCGACAAAGCCATGGGGAATCTTGAAGTACTATGTTTCACTACTGTAGAAAATGTTTCATTAAAGTCCACCCTCTCCTTCTGCAAAAACCTCTTGCCACTTATTTCGCCGTGTAACACACTTCCCCATGACTATTGACTTTTGCTTCAAACACCGATTTATTGTCCACAATCACACCGTCTTTCGGCGAATCTATCAAAAACCAAGCATCATTATCTGCAAATGACTGCAACTCGTTTTCCATGGCCTTCCTCCATTGTTCACTATCTGGTCAAAAGAGTACATCCTTGACATTCATAGGATTTGAACTAAAAACATTGACATTTTTATCGATATCTGATCGAACGCAGATGCTAGAGAACAGGTATGTTACATAGTCATCGTATTTCTTAGCTTTCATCCGTTTCGTTGACTTCCCGATATCAGTGGGTTTTGTTTAAATATTTTCATGATCATCGGGTACAAAGTCACTATCATTTGGATTTTCAGGGTAACCGCAATCTTGAAAATTTTCTTCGAAACTTTTTATTAGAATTTCCTTCACTGAATCTGATAACCCTTGACCCTTTTCGTTGGATTTGTTCTCCTCGTAATTGAGTCTTACCAGCGTTTCTTTCTTCTTCCCAGTATTTTCCATTACTATAACATCTCGGATAGTGATAACTGAGTTTGTTTCTGGATAAAAAAATATTCAACCTTCAACTGTTCTTCCAAATCCCGCTATAATAATGTTTTTGAATCTTTCACACTTGACATGAGGAACATTAATCATAACTGTTAAACCAAAATTCTTGATATGGCTCAAATTTGGTTTAACACCATTCCCAATTTCATATGGTGTTCAACCCAGTTGCAATCGAGCTATTTCTGAGATATGCTGCAGTATTAGCTGCCTCCGCTCACAACTTTTTGTCAATATCTCCATCAAATAATAGGCTGTACTGGTGTATAAGGATTATTGGTATTCTGGTGAGTCACCACATTCCTTCAGAAAATCTTCACTAAAGAACTCACCATTATCTATTCTGGAGATTAAGATTTTTTCTGGGTCTTAATCACGATTTTGAAATATTTGAAACATTTCAGCACATTATCTTTGGTTTTATGAATATATATAGAACACATGCGGCTGATATCATCTTCAAGGATTGAGGAATACCTTGATCCTCCCAAGGAAACCACTTCCATAGGTGCGTATACGTCAGCATGCACTATTTCCAGCATTCATTTGGCTCTAGTTCCTGTATGCCTAAGAGATGATCGAAATTGTACTCCTTCACAGCATATGATAATGTTCTTCCTCAATTTTTTTTTTGCACACTAATTCATCAACTATATTACTGTGCATTTTCCTCAAATCAGCAGAAATGATGTGACCTAACCATCTACGCCAGGTATTCGCAATAGACAAATAGCAGCTCTCTACAGAATTAAACTTGTGTACAATCAGTTATTGCCGGGTGACAATGTGACTGGGATCATGCCTATATCTCCGATTTGAATGAAATTTTGCACATAGATATGAGACACAATTTTAGATTGACAGACATATGAAAACAAAATATTCGACTTTCGGTTTCGCCAGTATAGCCACCAACTTCGAATGCAACACCCTGTATGTTTGATGTTTTTCGGATTCTACAGCTTAAATTACATACAACAATGTTGCCAAATTTTCATTTTACAATTGAAAAAAATAAATTCATCAATTTGTGTTTTAGCCCAGGAGCCTTGATCAGGTTGAAATTTATACTAATATACATCAGTAACTTATAGAATTCAATCACATCCACCACTTCCTCTTTGTCCAAAACTAATTGAATTTGTACAATATTTCATATGATGCCTACAAATTCCAATGAGTTATCCGTTAGGTTTGATGAAATGAAAGGTAGCCGTGGAATCATGGAAAACAGTAAGTGATTATTGTCATGTCGAAACTGAAATACCAATTTTACTTGTCATCTCGTTTCGTTTGTAATTTTTTTCATTGAAATTGAAAATTATAATCGGTTTTCTCGAAACGATCAAATAGATATGATATTGATACGGAGAATGTCAGAAGAACACTGTCAATGCTAGTATACTATTGGTGTCCGTTAAGTTGGCACCCATCAAAGATCTATTTCAGGAAATTGGAAATGATGTTGAGGAAAGAACCAGCTGATCAAACCCATATCCACTTCATCGTCAGTGAAGAAGCGGATATTAATGTTTTAGCATATGTTAATTTTTTTCCATCTGCCTCAGTGCGAGAATTGGAAATTGAATAAATATCGCTCCTATAAATAGAGTTCGCATCAGCATCTAATGAAAATGACCCAGAACGAAGACTAACTTATTGTTATTGGCTTTTGCATCATCATGATTTGAATGATGGTTTTGTCTCGATGAGACACTGTTTACAGATGAGCCTAGATTCACGGATAATGGTATGTTCAATAGTAATAATACAAGGTATTGGGCTCAAGAAAATCCTAGGTTGCTCAGAGAAGGTAATTTTCGAAAAAGATTTGGATTCAACGTCTGGGTAGGAATCATAGAGACAATAATCATCGGACCAATTTTTTTCGACGGGCCTTTCACAGGCCAAAAATATCCACAATTCTGAGAGAAAGATATTCAAAATAATATCAACGTTTCAACAGAAAACATCAGGGAAAATGTGTTTTTTCAGCAGGATGGTGCAGAACCACATAATGCTAATATTGTTTGGCAATATCTTAGTGATACCTATGAGCAGAAATGGATTGGAACAAATGGTCCAATCAGATGGCCAGCCAGATCGCCTGATTCAACCCCCGTTGATTTTTATTTATGGGTTCACATGAAATCCAAAGTATACTCACGGAGACCACGGACTTGAGAGATAGAGTTGATCGCGCATTTCAGGAAATTCCTGCTCACGAACTGATAAATGTGATGGGGTGTACAATAAATAGACTAGTCTATGTGTTAGGGAAAACGGGCAATACTTCGAACATGTCATTGGTTATTGATGAATGAGATGACTTTTCGATGGTTGTGAAACTCTTCTATTGAAAACAGGATAATGGTATGGTGGGTAATAATTTGTACGTTGAATGTTTCACTGTTTCATCCCCTAGATTTATTCAAACAGTTTGAATATATTGAAGTTATCTTTTCTATGATGGGTTTATGATCATTACTTATTGTCAAATCGAATGTTTTTGGTAATTCATTGTTACCATTCTGAAGTAAAGTTTGAAAGATTGAATAGATGTCATGTTACCTACCAATTTTTTCAAATCGATTTCATTCTGATGGATGGCTTTCTACGTTTTTGAACAAAAAGAAACAGGTACATGATGTATATCGTTGAATTGATAATTAAATTTTTTATCGAATGGGAAGATGGGCCTTGGTAGGTACCATTTGAAAAAAACATTTTTCCATCAAAAATTCGTTCAGAAAATTTCAATTCTTGCTACAGGATTTGTTATTGATCTTTTCGAAGGAATTACTATTACTATGACTTACTGATGTGAATTAGTATAGATTTCAACCTGAGCAAGGCTTCCTAAGCTAAAAAAAATTTGAAAAATATATTTTGTTCAATTGTAAACTAAAAATTTGGCAACACTGTCGTATGCAATTTGAGCCGTTGAATCCAAAAAACATCAAACATACAGGGTGTTCCATTTGAGAAATCAAAGTTGTGGCTATTCTGGCGAAATCGGAAGTCGGTCACCTCGTTTTCATATATGTCTGTCAATCCGAAATTGTGTCTCATATTATGTACAAAATTTCATTCAAATCGGTTGATGAGTGGAGGAGATTTAGGTATGGCCCTATTCCCATTGTCACCCGGTATACATAATTGACAAGATCAGCTGTAGCTACTAAATTGTTTTCGTTGTTATAAACACTGCAACCATCTGCATATAAAATTACTATTTTTGAACAGTTGACTCACAGACAAAGGGTGTATATACATGTATATAACAATATCACATTGACATCTGTCATATTTCACTCCATTTCATTTCAGTTCCGAATTCTTATACAGGATTATTTATTAATAAATAATTTAATTTTGATTTCTCTACTCAATTAAGTTAAATAAATATTAGATGAAATTATCGAAACATAAGGAAAATTAGAATAAAATTCATCTGCCACACTCTTAAATAGTCTGAGTTGATTAGAGATGGTTAAAGTTATAAAGGTTCAAACATTCAGAAAAATTTAATTTCATAGCAGGTTTTTATGCAAATTCTTCACCACAAATTTAATATCATAACAATTCCCCAAAATTTATTTTCTTTTTTTTTCACTTCGTAATCAAAATTTGAGTATTAATTTTTTATTTCAAATGTCAAATACAATTGAAAATCTCTGTTTCATCAAAGATTGTATCATTAAATTTCCGAAATATTGTAATTGGTTACTTTTACATGATTTTCAATACTTATTGAGATTTGTTATTCTAACTTTGGATTGGTATACATTTTCAAGGTTAAAATCTTCCCTTAATTTTTTATTAATTGAATGAATTAATCTATAACTGTTCAATGGGTTTTCATTTTCCACTTCATAGGCCTTAAAAGGTAATTTCAATTTTGCACACAAATCTTGTTTTATATTAGGTACTCTCAAATTTTTTATAAAAACCAAGTATCCTTTCTTGAATTTTGTAAGTTTTTTTCTGTTTTTATTTTCCCTAATAAAATATTTTCCAGCATTTATTTTTATTCGTATGTTTACTTTTTCCATAGTTTCATTCAACACTTCATCCATCACCATCCATTCTCTATCAGGTAATTTTCCAGTCATTGGGACTTTTTTCAGTTATAGTACTAGGTATATTTTTCGACCATAGGCAATTTTTCTTCCCATAGTTTATGATTTTTATAAGATACAATTTTTAAATATTTCATTATTTCTCTGATATATCTTTCTGTAGCATTCGAAGCTGGATGTCTAATACTAGTAAAACCTAATTTTATTTCTAACTTCTGACAAAAACTTTTCATATGTTCACTATTGAAATATGTGGGATTGTCTAATATTATCTGACCTGGTTTTCCTACATCATCTAAAAATTTTGTGATCAATGATTTTAGTGTCTTGAAATTTGTTTCCCTAGTAGGGTATAATTTTACATATTTTGAGAAATGATCAACTATGACAAATATGTGCTTACTTCCATCATTGCTAGATATTAAATTACTGCTAAAATCAACCGAAATGATTGCAAAGGGTTACTTGAAATAATACTGCTAGGTTCATTTTTATTCATCATATTTTTACTTTTCCTGACTGACATAATTATCCCTTTGGTTACTTCCAAGTTTTTCTTATCCCAATATGTAGATATTTTTCATAATGTGCCAAATGTCAATCTCTCTCCTGACTTGATTTTTGAATTTTTATGGGATAGGATTATTTTTCGATTTGAATTTTTCAACTTCATTCGCCTTTATTTCATGTACATATTCACTTGCTATTCTTGATTCATTCATAATTAGCCCATTATATTTAATTAATAATTCATTTATATAATCTTCACAATTATACTTTATATTATTTAATTCATTATCATTTTCATTCATCATACTTCTTATGCATCCTTTTCTATAACCTTTTCTTCCTCATTCAAATCTCCAAATTTAAACCAATTTCCATCCAATTCAATCCTCTTTCTTCCATTTAATGGATTTTCACTTCTAATTGATCTGTACCTAAAATTACATCAAATTTGATTTTCAGATCTATAAACTTGTTCGTTTCAGATAGTTTTTCTCCATTAATCCCAATTAAATTCGTTTTAGGCATATTTACTATTTTACTTTTAGTTCCCACACTGTCTAGTATACTAATTTCCTTCGAAATAATGAACAACAAATTTTTTAATAAGCAAACCATACAAAATTGATGACATAATATATCAACATCCTGTAGAATTTATAACACTTGATGGAAATGGGGATAACGATCATATCATTGGTTTAATAATATTATTAGGGAAAATTGGGGATAAACAAGTAAGGATATTAGTGAATACTGGTTCAGAGGACTAGTATTCACTAATATCCTTACTTGTTTATCCCCAATTTTCCCTATTAATATCATTAAACCAATGAATTGATCGTTATCCCCATTTTCATCAAGTGTTATAAATTCTACAAGATGGTAATATATTATGTCATCAATTTTGTATGGTTTGCTTATTAAAAAATTTGTTGTTCATTATTTCGAAGTTGTTGTGTTGAATTTGTTCGATTCAATTCACAAATTCTTTCTTTATTATTCGGTATTTCTAAAGGTCTATCTACGCTTCTTGATCTGCGTTGACAATAAACCTGCCTTTACTTTTCCCTATTATAGTTATTATTATTTTCCTGATTTCCTGAATAAAATCTATCTCTTCGATTCCCAATATCATTATTATGGCCATTTTGTTGATTACTATCTGGGTTTATATTTTCATAATCATTCCTATTCATTTCTTGATTTCTGTTACCATATCTTGTTCTATTTTGATAATAATGTCTTGATTGATATCTATCATTGTTATTATATTTTGATTACTTATTATTATTGTTTCCTCTATAATTATTCCTCATTACTGTTCTGAAAATTCCTATTTCCTTTATAATCATTCGAAATGCACAAAATTAGGGAGGTGACACCTATAATTTGTGGGGTGAAGCTTGGACCTAATGGCGTGGACTTTAGTGACACGAAATTTCATGCACATTAATAGGTCACCAACAGATGTCAGCATAGGCCAATCCAAGACACCAAAAGTCGTACTCCTAGTGCGTGCAGAGTAACGTAAAACAAATAACGAAAGAACGAGAGATTTGTTACGATTACAAGAAAGCCACCAGCCGCCTACAGCTGTTTCATGGTTTCCCATTCATCAGGACGGCATGTGGTCTTCCTCAAATTCGTACCAAATCTCTCAGAGGTTAATACCTACCGGCAACTATGAAAATGTGAAATGCACAAAATTATAGAGGTGACACCTATAATTTGTGGGGTGAAGCTTAGACCTGATGGCATGGAATTTAATGACACAAAATTTCGTGCACATCAAAAATTCACCAACAGATGTCAGTATAGGCCAATCCACGACACCAAAAGTCGTACTCCTAGTGCGTTCAGAGTAACGCAAAACAAATCTCTCGTTCTTTCGTTATTTGTTTTGCGTTACTCTGAATGAAGGAGTACGACTTTTGGTGTCCTGGATTGGCCTTGAATGACATCTGTTGGTGACCTATTAATGTGCACGAAATTTTGTGTCATTAAATTACACGTCATTAGGTCTAAGCTTCACCCCACATATTATAGGTATCACCTCTATAATTTTGTGCATTTCACATTTTCATACTTGCCGGTAGGTATTAGCACTCTGAGAGATTTGGAACGAATTTGAGAAAGACCACAAGCCGTCCTGATGATTGGGAAACCATGAAACAGCTGTAGGCGGATGTTGGCTTTCTTGGAATCGTAACAGATCTCTCGTTCTTTCATTATTGTTATTGTTGTCATTCCTATCATCTAAAAAGTTCGTATAATTCTGTTGAAATCTAATATTATTTTGATTATTTTGTTCTCCAAAATTCCTATAATAATTGTGGTGACTTGAATGTTGATAATTTATATTATTATTCCTATGGTCTCAATTCCTATGAGCCATTACCCTTTCCAATCTCATTAAATACTCACTTACCTCCATCGTTTTTATTTCATGTATATTGATAATTCAAAAATTTCTTGTCGAAAATGCCTACTTATGTTGCATACTATTCCTTCCTCATTCATTTTAGGATCTTAATATTGTGCCATAGCATATAACTAAATAGCATAGTTGTTATAATTACTATTCCTTTGTTCATAAAATTTCCCAAATTGAAGTTCATCCCTACATAATAATTGAGCATTGTTTCCCCAATATGGTTTCAAAAATAAATTCTCAAAATCCCCAAACATTTTTATGTTTTTTTCTTGGCTGTTCAACCATATTGAAGGTGGGCTAGTTGAATAGTCTCTGATACTATCTTTCAGTTCTTCTATATTTTAAATATGTTTAGTTTCGTTCTTTATTGACTTTAGAAAAATAATTGTATGCATTTAATGAACATTTCCTTCAAATTTATTGTCTGCTTGTATATTTTGTATATTTGACATTATTATAGATAATGAATTATTATTATTCCTGTTTTGTTCTAACTTTGTTGATTTTGTTTCAATTTCTACTATTTTTCTTTGACATTCATTGCTGTCATTATTAATTGTTTGTTCTTTAATAGTAGATTGTTCATTTTCCACATCTTATTATTTGTAACATTTTTATACTCTTCAACTCTTTGATTCATTTTACCAATTTCACAGAATGTACTCTCATCTGATACTTCCAACACTTTTTTTTTTTTTTTTTTCTCTGTTCATTTTCCCTTTTATATTTTGGTAAAATGTTGCACTTTGTCTCTCAATTTTCTCCTCAAATGCTTCACATGTATTCACAATCTCTCTTATGTTCTCTTCCAATTCTATTCTCATATTCTCCTCCAATCTTTCTATGTTTTCTTTCAAATGTTCTTTCACTCCTTCTTTGATATTATTTCCCATCCTTCCCATGTTTTCTTGCATTCCATCCATTTTTGTAGCAATAAAATTCATAAGCATTTGAGTTTGCTGTTCTACACTCGTTCCCTCTTGTACCTGACTTTCATGTGACATTTGCGGAACACTTGTGTCTCCTCCATCACCATGACTTTGTTCTTCCCCATTTTCTCTTTTCCCTCCTTCTCCTTCCCTTGGTACTGTCTTTCCATCTCTAAAATCCATTTCCACAATAACTCTCTTCAACCTTTCGCAAATATTCACAATCCTCTCTCACAATCACTCAAATTGAAATAACCTCTTTCTCAGTGTTTTTTCGAATAAATGACTTTTTCAAATCGCCCCACGTTACGGTGACAATTGTTATGATTTTGATATGTTGTGATGTTATTGGAATTGTGATATTAATATTGGGTTATTGTATCTAAAATATTGCCCGCTATGAAAATACTATCTCTTTCTTCTAGTTTTTCCCTTCTCACTTTACACTTGCTAACTCAGTCGGTGACGTCTATGCAGAGAATATCGTCTTAATCTCAGCTGGGCTTTTTTCTTTGCTTGATGTCGATATAATATTATTTTCTTTTTTTTTAATGTATTGATGAATAAATATAATAGACCCACAAAATGATTATGTAGTTTCATTTAATAGAATTAACTGAAAAAAAATGTTTATTTCATTATTCAAAATTCAATAGATTTCTACATATCTCTAGGAGGAAACTATCTTATACTATTTTACAAGCAATTCAAATTTTTAAATTAAATTTCATTATGAATCATTAAAAGTCTATTTTGTGGTAAAATTGAAAATTAGAATTCTAACCAAACTTTGGAAAGATTTGAAATAATTATTGATAGTCTGGATATAAATTTCACTTGGTTTGTGATCTTGAAATGGAATATTTTCACTCAGTTTGAGTGTCCTTGTGGATTTAACTCTGGTTGATTTGTGGTGCTGTTTACAATGTTGATAGGAACAGCTGCATCGGTGGATTCAGGATTTTCAATCTCGCTTTCATTGGGTATTTGAATAATTCACTTTCTTCCTAATCGAGTTTTGATTAGGTTTGTCTCATTATATCAATGATATAGTTAATTTATCAGTTTTTATCAATATTTTTCGATATTAAGATTTCAAAATTTTTGTTGCTTCTCTATAATTTTTTTTCAATATCCATCCCTTGGAAACTGTTCTTCTCGAAACTATCCAATCACATCCGTTAATTTTCATAAGATTCCACTCTTGACATTGCAGGCACAACACGTTTCACTTAATTAAACTATGGTACATTTTTTATTCAAAAATATTTTCTCCAACCATTATACAATTGATTTGAATCTTCTCAATGACAGTATTTTCTTTCTTCCAGTTTTGAGAACTCATATTTCATTTTATTTCAAAATCATTGACATCTGTCATATTTCACTTCATTTCATTTCAGTTCTGAATTCCTATACAGGATGTTTTTTATTGATAAATAATTTTATTTTGATTTCTCCACTCAAATGAGTTAAATAAATATTAGATGATATATTCGAAACAATGAAAATCAGATTAAAATTCATCCGCAACACTCTTAAATAGTCTTAGTTTATTAGAAATGGCAAAAGTTACAAAGGTTCAAACATTCAGAAAAATATAATTTCAGAGCAGGTTTTTATGCAAGTTTTCCACCACAAATTCAGTATTATAACTATATCAAAGAAATTTATATGATGTTCAGAAGTAAGTTCTGAGGATATGGAGTATATTTTCCCCGACTATATATATCTGTACTGAATGAACTGGATAATTTTATCATGGACAAGTTCTGAACAGGGAGTTTTTAAATCATTGCTCAAGTAAAATACCTAGAGAAACGTATATTGTTCACAATTTGTTGAAAGTCTCATAATTCGTCGACGTTAGGTCAGTTGTTTTTTCTAGTAGAGATGGTGATTCCAAACTAATACTGTCATGACCCCTTTCCACTTGAAAAAAGTCGCCACTGTAAGGAAGCAGATAAGCTTGAAGTTTGAAAAAAAATGGAACTATTCATAATTACCTATTCCTGGTTTGCAAACATTTCCATTGCATGATTTTTGTTCAGCTGTTGTCCTCTGTTCGAAGAGTCATGTATTCCATTGAGAAGTTGCAAACTAGGATATCTGTTTTTTTATAATAATATTTCTTTATTTTTATCAAGGTTACAGGCATGGAGATGAATGATGAAAAAATCAACAGACTAGCTACGTTGCACTTGATCCCAGAATCCTGGAGCTTTGCATATGCAGTAATATCCATCGATCAAATCATTCCAGAGAAGTCTTTCGCAACTAGAATCTATTCTTTCATGGAAGAACATAGTATATTCACAAAATGCCAATATGGTTATAGGTCAGAAAAGTTCACTGAATTAGCGACGCTAGAATTCACACAACAAGTATATTCTGTCTGGCCAAAGGAAAAAAAGATGCAGGCTTATTTTTCGACTTAACTGCTGCCTTCGATACTGTTAATCCAAATTTCCTTGAATAGAAATTGAATGAATTAGGAATAAGAGGTAAACCACTAGAATGGATTGCTTCATATCTACAAAATAGGCGAATCGCAGTGAATATAGTTTCGGAGACTTCCGAAGAAATGGAATTGAATGTCGGGGTAGGGCAAGGTTCAATACTTGGTCCTCTACTGTTCCCTATCTTTATCAATGACTTACCACAATTTGTAACTTCTGGCAATATTTACATGTATGCTGATGATACATCAATAATCATTCACGCCAGCAAGTTAGCAGAACTAGAGACTAAATCAGATATAGTAATCAAGCAATTCAAATCGTGGTGTCATAAAAATTATTTGATCATGAATGTAAAAAAAACCGTTTTTCTCACTGAGTGAGACAAATATTCTGCCAAATATAAGCCATATTGAAACCAGCGATGTGTAAAATTTCTTGGAACAACCATCGATAGTAACCTAACGTTCCATCGAGAAGTAGACTCATTATGCTCCAAACTTGCAAAAAATACGTTTGCTATTCTACAATTGAAGAAAGAAATTAATCAAAGTGAGTTGAAAACGTGTTATTATTATAACTCAATCTTGAGTTATATCATAATAATATGGGGCCAATCTACTAATATTGACAGTTTTTGTACTACAAAAAAGGATCATAAGAATCATATATAATTTGCAATACAGAGAATCTTGTAGAGAGACTTTCAAAAAACAGAGAATACTCACTGTGACTGGAATATATTTTAAAAACTTGCTGCTTCATTGATAATAATGAAAATAAATTGACGCTCAATCAAGATGTGCATAGATATCAGACCAGGAAAGCACAAGAAATCCACATTTCAAACTTTAGTACAAATACATTCAAAAAGTCACCTTACTGTGCAGGAAGCTTAATTTATAATAAACTGCCGCTAGAAATCAGATCTGCTGGAACTTTCAATATTTTCAAGAAGAAAATACAAATATTTTTAGTCGAAAAAGTTTTCATAACCCGAAGGAATTTTTTGATGCATAGCAATCGTCTCAGAGAGTAAATTGTGTAGTGCCTACTACTATATGTTAAAAATATTTGTCTGCTTGTCTGTCTGTTGATCAAGGAGAAATGTATTCTGTCTTTTTTCTTTCTCTCTTTTCCTTATTTTTTTAAATCAAGGAAAAATGTTTCCTGTCTTTTTTAATATTAGATTTTTTTGTTATAGTTTATAGATTTTTAGTTTCAATGACAAAACCTTGTGTTCCCTGTAACACTTTAATGGCAAATGAATATATATCTATCTATCCCGAGAAAGATAAAGATTCCGACGTATGATTGATGGAATGGACGGCTCTCGTCATAAAGTTCTAACTAGCACACCCAGAATAACTAGCATTTGTTTTTCGTCAAGGCAACAACTGTTTTATTTGAAAATGACTTGTCAATAGAAATCATTCATTTCAAAGTTTTGAAAGATTGTGATGTGGAATTCAAGTTGAATAGTGAGTGAACTATTGTAGAAATGGCATTCAGAAATATAATATCCCAATTCGAATGTCATACAGCATATTATTCGCAGGGAATGTCCAGGATTGTTGGTGATGTCGATGCCGTGCGACGCGAAATGGCGGTAACCAGACGTGGTGAAAATGGTTTGCCTTTACTAGAAATTAATAATTTTACTAGAATATGCTCAATTTGCCATCAATCCATCGATGATGAAATAGACGCAATTGAACGGGATCTAGCGTGTTTGTGGATTCGTGTGGTATTTGTAACGAGCATATCAATATGCATAGATCGAGGGTTGAGTGCAGAGTAAGAGTATTCATACAGTGAGATATTTATATTCCTGAATATGTTGTCTCGTAGACATCATCTGGATGACCGAGAGGTTCTTTTGCACCAGTTACTACTGGGACTGAGATATACTTATAGACCCTCCATTATGAATTAACAAGAATTGCAATCATTTCTGAAGGAATTACGGAGCAAAGCTGCGAGCAAGAATTCATATAGAACGATAGATGTATACTTCATTGTCCAAGAATAAATTCCTATCGACAAAGTGGAAAATCAAATAAGCAGTTGTACATACAGTGCTTCTCAAAAGTCCGCTCCCCCCCCCTCTTATTTTTGGAACGATTATACATAAACAAGTGAAATTTGGAAACTGAATATTAAAGGTTGTAAACTTCCCTACTTGTGATGATAGATAATGGCTCATTAGTAAACATTCAAATTTAAATTCCATTCAGTATGATATTGTAATGAACCTAGGCCGGACCTGTCGCCTCCCGCGTCGCCATCGACAGCGATGAGATCATCCCCGGAGATATTCGAGAACCATCCAGTCCCTCTTCCGCGTAATGCAACGGTCAATATTGGAAACAATTGGAACATGCCGTCGCCAACTGGAAGAATTCGAAACATCGAGAATGCTGTATCGGAGATAAATAGACAGCCCTCAAGAGGGAGTGGACAATCTGAACGAGCCCATACGATCGAGCTATACAGTGAAGTAGTAATATAAATTAAGTTGTAGATTAAGTGTTAAATAAATTAGTAGAACCAAGTTAAGTTTATTTACGTTACAATTGGTGTCGGAAGTGAGATTTTGAAAATAAACAAGTGATCGTGGAGTGGATAGTCAGAAAAATAAATTGATGACCTTTTTGTACGCCCAAAAATAGACAGTGGCCCGGTTTTCGCGAAGTGGACAATTGTGCGTGGGAATATAAACTGATACACTGTTCGCGTGAAACAGAAAATAGACAGTGGCCCGGTTTTCGCGAAGTGGACAATTGTGCGTGGGAATATAAACTGATACACTCTTCGCGTGAAACAGACAATAGACTGGTGGCCCGTGGAAAAGAATTCGCGAAGTGAATTTTTAACAAACTGATAAACTTTTCGTGTGAAACAGACTGATACCTCGTCAAAGACAAAATGTGTTCAAGAAAAGTGCGCCTTGCGGACTTGAAGGTAGCGGAATTGAAACAGGAATTGGAGGAAAGGGAACTGGAAACAACGGGTAAAAAGCAAGTACTCCAGGAAAGACTTGCAGAAGGACTTATACAAGAAGGTGAGGACCCCGAAACATTTTTATTCGAAGTTCCCGGAGGTGATTTGAGTCCGATAATAGAATCCTTGGAAGAAGAGCTGCAACAAAATTCGAGGACTTTGGAAGAGAAGCTTGAAGAAAATTCTAGAAATCTGGAAGAGAAGCTTCAAGAAAATTCTATAAATCTGGAAGAGAAGCTTTCTAGAAATCTGGAAGAGAAGCTTCAAGAAAATTCAAGAAGCCTGGAAGATAAGCTTCTAGAAAATTCAAGAAGCCTGGAAGATAAGCTCCTAGAAAACACAGAAGGCTTAAAAAAGAACTCTGTGGTGTGGCGAATCGTCTGGAAAAAAGAATGGGAACCGTCGAGGCAGAGATGGACAAGATGAAGGAAATAATCAGCGATGAAATCAAAGACGGAATCGAGGCAGAAATGGACAAAATAAAGGAAACGATCAGTAAGCTGGAAAAACGAATTAATAGTGCGCCCCCCACAGAGATGGTTAACGAAAATGCAATGCTGGACTTGAGTTTGAACTTGGATAAAGTTCAAGAGGGTATAAAAGATGTCAAGGTCATTTCTGAAATAGGGAAGCTTTCCATGAAGCCGCCTCAATTCGACGGAAAAACTCCATGGGAAAATTACCGCCGACAGTTTGAAGCAGCGGCCAAAGCAAATGGATGGAATGCAGGGGAAAGAGCTGTAGCACTAACACTTGCATTACGTGGAGAAGCGACGAATATTCCACAAACTCTTACCGCCCAAGAACAGGAGGACTATGATCAGCTGATTAAACATCTAGAATTACGATATGGCCAGGCCCATTTGGAACACGTATACCACTCCCAACTGAAAAATCGACTAGGACAATTCTCGGACCTTCCTTTGCCAGAACACCGGAACGAATTGAACCGACAACTTGGAAGCTACGCACAGCAACAGGGGAGCCAGCTACTGTATATGGCGAGCTACCGATTGAAATAATTTTGGGCAGCACTAAAGTGAAACATCAGGCACTTGTAGCGGACATCGAAGACGATGCAATCATCGGAATGGACATCATGAATTCCAGAGGGTTTGAATTGGATTTCAAAGACGGCGTCCTACGTGTCAACGGAGAAGAGCTGGTACTTCATGGGAGAAGTGAAGAGTTGATCCGTGTGCTGTTGGCTGAAGATGTAAGCGTACCTGAGAGGGCTGAAACCATCCTGGAGGCTCGCCTGGACGGGAGTGCGAGCAGTGGAGACGTGATGATGTTCGAGCCAAAACTTCATGATGAGAAAATTGGACGAGGGTTGCCTAGGAAAACCCTGTTACGTGCTGAAAATTTGTACCGGTAAGGGTCATGAATGTCAATTACTTTCCAGTGACCTTAAAGAAAGGAACAATTTTAGGGCACTGCTCGTCAGTTTCATCTGTGATCCGGGCGTACGAGGTACGATTAGCCAACCAACAACTTGCCCACAGAACTAGAAAAATTAGTTGCCATCTCTTCCAAAGACATAAAACCAGCTCAACAGCCCAAACTAAGAGATTTAGTCAAAAGTACCAAGACATCTTCGACACCGGACAAGGAAAAGGGGTCGAACTAATGGTCCAGCACAAGATTGATACTGGGGTGCCCGACCGATCCGGCAATCAGCAAGAAGACTTCCTCTTGCCAAGAAGGAAGAGGCTGACAAAATAGTCAGCGATATGGGAAAAGAAGGAGTTATCGAACCATCTGACAGTCCCTGGTCCTCTCCAGTCGTACTGGTGAAGAAAAAGGATGGATCGACGCGCTTTTGTGTAGAATATCGCCAACTTAATAATGTCACGAAGAAGGACAGTTACCCTCTCCCGAGAATAGATGACACCCTAGACACGTTGGCTGGTTCCACGATTTCTCGACCCTTGATCTGAAGAGTGGATATTGGCAAGTAGAACTGGCTCAGGAAGATCGAGAAAAGACTGCTTTACCATCGGCTCAGGATTGTGGCAGTTCACCGTTATGCCATTCGGGCTCTGTAATGCTCCCGCCACATTCGAAAGATTGATGGAAACAGTACTGAAGGGACTCTCATGGAACACGTGTCTAGTGTATCTCGACGACATAATTGTGGTCGGCAGATCGTTTGAGGACCACGTGAAAAACTTGGAGGAAGTATTCCTGCGACTGAGGAACTCCGGATTGAAGCTGAGCCCTAAGAAATGCCATCTGTTCCAAAAAGAAGTACGATACCTCGGCCATGTTGTCTCTGGGGAAGGAGTAGCAGTGGATGACCAGAAGATCAAAGCTGTTAAGGATTGGCCCATCCCAAAGACATTCACCAACTTCGAAGTTTCCTTGGTTTATGCACATACTATCGCCGATATGTGCTGGGATTCGCAACATCGCTAAACCACTGACCAAGCTCACGGAAGGCCAAACAAAGTTCCAGTGGTCCGAAGAATGTCAAGCCTCATTCAGGAAGCTGAAAGGAGCTTTGATCAACGCACCTATACTGAGCTATCCCCTACCCAAAGGGAAATTCATTTTGGATACGGACGCCAGCAATGTGGGACTTGGAGCTGTCCTATCTCAGATCCAGGAGGGACAGGAGAAGGTCATTGGTTATTTCAGCAAGACGCTTAGCAAACCAGAGCGCAATTACTGTGTCACCAGGCGAGAGCTGTTAGCTGTTGTAAAGGGAGTGGAACACTTCTACAAGTACGTGTATGGAAGAAGATTCCTGTTGAGAACTGACCATGCAGCTCTCAAATGGCTCTTACAGTTCAAAAATCCTGAGGGTCAAGTAGCACGTTGGATCGAGAGACTCCAAGAATTCGATTTCGAGATCGAACATCGAGCCGGAACTAGCCATAAGAATGCAGATGCCTTGTCGCGAAGACCATGTCCAGATGATTGCTCACATTGCCGACGAGCAGAAGAGAAAGAAGCAACACTTTGTAGAACCGCGGCAATGGATGACAACTGGAATGACAGCAAGATCCAGAAAGACCAAGAGAAAGACCCCGACCTTGGCTTAGTCGTCAGCTGGAAGAAGGGCAATCGAAGACCATCATGGCAGGAAGTCGCAGGTTACTCGCCGGCTGTTAAGTCCTATTGGGCACAATGGAACTCTCTTATTCTGGACAATGGAATCCTGAAACGTGTTGGAGGCCGATATTGGTGGGAAGACAGACGCCAAATAATTGTTCCCAGGAACAGAAGAGAGGAAGTGCTGCGGAAATCCATGATGTCGTCGCCGGAGGGCATCTGGGAGTGACGAAGACCCTGCAGAAAGTGAGGCAACGGTTTTACTGGGCCAATTGTCAAGCTGACGTCCAGGACTGGTGCAGAAAGTGCGCTGTATGCGCTGCTAGCAATGGACCTCGAATACGACCCAAGGCCCCGATGCGTCAGTACAACGTAGGCAGCCCGTTTGAGAGAATCGCCATTGACATCGCCGGCCCGTTGCCCGTATCCGACCACGGGAATAAATACATCCTTGTGGCAATGGACTACTTCAGTAAGTGGGCGGAAGCCTATGCCCTGCCCAACCAGGAAGCCATCACCGTCGCCGACGTCTTGGTGAAAGAATGGATATGTCGATTCGGTATTCCAATGGAGCTGCACTCGGATCAAGGCAGAAATTTCGAATCCAACCTTTTCCAAGAAATATGTCTACTGCTGAACATCCGCAAGACAAGAACCACGGCCCTACATCCGCAGTCTGATGGAATGGTGGAACGGATGAACAGGACGATCAACCGCCACTTGTCCAAGGTTGTCTCTGACCATCAAAGAGACTGGGACCAGTATCTTCATTTGTTCCTGATGGCCTATCGATCCGCAGTACACGAGTCAACCGGTCAAACTCCTGCCAGTATTATAATGGGCCCAGAACTGCGACTGCCTTGTGACTTGAAGTTTGGGATACCGCCAGGACAAGACACTGCGGGAGAGGACTACGTCAGCAAACTTCGGCAGAGAATGGACGACATCCACGAACGAGTCCGGTTGAACATCCAGAGTGCCAGCGATAAAATGAAGAAGACCTATGACATCAAGGCCGACGCTGGAGGATTTAAGGTTGATGACCTGGTTTGGCTGTACAACCCCAAACGTCGTCGTGGACTATCACCAAAGTTGCGGAACTCGTGGGAAGGCCCGTATAAGATCGTGAAAAGGATAAACGACCTTGTGTACCGAATCCATAAGCCACCCCGAGGGAAACCAAGGGTCGTCCATTTCAACAGGTTGGCCCCTTACGCTGGAAACCATGACCAAGTTCGCACCCTCAAGCCACCGGAGGATGATATGACGTTCGAGAAGTTTATGTCCTTGTATTCAAACGGGCAGAAAGTTCTACATGGGGTTACTAGAGAGGAGTCACGAGACCTTTTCGAGGTGCCTGCTGACTACGCACTAGCGCACTGTGTGGCAGAAGATCTTCGAATGTCCAGGGGCATCGCCGTAGTGTTCTCCAAGAAATTTGGTCAACTCCAAACACTGCGGGAGCAGAATCCAGAAGTTGGTGGGGTGCTACAGTTGAAGAAAGGCCAGAGAAACATCTACTACCTAGTTACCAAGAGGCATTCCCAAGATAAACCGTCTTATGAAGATGTCTGGAAGAGTCTCACCAAACTAAGAGATACTATGGTGGACCAGAATCTGGTGGATCTAGCAATTCCAAAATTATCCTGTGGTATTGATGGGTTGGACTGGAGAGTCATAAGAAGTATGCTGGAGGCGATATTCAGATCCAGCGGCGTCAAGATTTTGGTTTAACCCTTCCACGACCGATCATGAAGACCGTGGAGTGTTACTTCCATCGAACTTCACGGTGCAGATATGGGGAGTCATGCAGATATCGTCACACTCCAAGGATGAAATTTCGGGACGAAATGTCTTTAAGAAGGGGGCAATGTAACGAACCTAGGCCGGACCTGTCGCCTCCCGCGTCGCCATCGACAGCGATGAGATCATCCCCGGAGATATTCGAGAACCATCCAGTCCCTCTTCCGCGTAATGCAACGGTCAATATTGGAAACAATTGGAACATGCCGTCGCCAACTGGAAGAATTCGAAACATCGAGAATGCTGTATCGGAGATAAATAGACAGCCCTCAAGAGGGAGTGGACAATCTGAACGAGCCCATACGATCGAGCTATACAGTGAAGTAGTAATATAAATTAAGTTGTAGATTAAGTGTTAAATAAATTAGTAGAACCAAGTTAAGTTTATTTACGTTACAATATTAATTACAGATTTAAGAATCAGTATCTACTTAAAGAAATTGCTCGAAGTGACCTCCATTTACTTCCTGACAGTGAAATATCCTATTTTTAAACTCTTCTCGTACTTTTGCAAATGTGTCTGCGGAAACAGCCTCACATTCTGCAACAATACGTTGTTTTAAAACGTCAATATTGTCAGGTTCAGTGGCGTAAACCTTCGATTCAAGGTACCCCCACAGAAAAAATCCAAAGGTGTGAGGTCCGGTGATCGAGCTGGCCATTCCGTTGAACCTCGTCGTCCAATCATTCTACCACGATACTCCTCATCCAAATACCGTCTAACTGCACCGTAATAGTGTGGACGACCACCATCCTGTTGGAATTTTATCTCCAAATTGCCGAATTCATCTGGATTATCTTCCAAAATTTCAAGGATTAACGGTTCTATTGCATTTTGCAACAGCTCTAGATAAACCTCACCAGTTGAATTGATATTTGAAGAAAGAGGCCCAACGATGTGTTTTCCCAGGATACCTGCCCAAACATTCACCTTCTGGGGAAATTGAGTATGTGTTTCACGAAACAGGTGAGGATTTGCGTCACTCCAAAACCTCACATTCTGTGTATTTACATTTCCATTCAGAAAGAAAGTAAATTCGTCACTAAAACAAATTGTTCTGACATGGTCTGGCTGTTGGTTAATTTTAGTTTCCATATTTTCACAAAATTCTAGTGTTCGGTCTGGGTAGTCGTCTGAGAGTTGATGAACCATTTTTAATTTGTATGGATGAAATTTGTTTTTTTTTTCAACACCCTGTGTACTGTACTTCGACTGACTTCACAGGTAGATGCAACGTGAGTTGTTGAAGAAGTGGGATTAACTATTACTTCTGCCAGTATATCATTTTTTTTCTCATCAGAAATTTGTGGTCTGCCAGATCGTTTCGCATCATTAATACTACCCGTTGTTTCAAACTTACGAAGGAGCTCCCTTGAATGAGTCCTCGAAACGGGGCGATCGGGAAACCTCTCATTAAAAATGCGTTCTGCTGCATGAATATTTTGTCCAGTTTCACCAAGAATTAGGATCGCTGCTACTTTATCACCTAAAGCACCTACCATTTCGCTTCTTGAAGCACTTAAACGTTCGGCTCACAACAGTTTAACAAATTATTAAAATGTACAAAAATATCAAGGTACCAAAAGCTGCTGAAACAGTTAAACATTCGATCAACAATACACAAATTATTAAATGTACAAAAACTTGGACAATTACAAAAACGTCGAATTAGGTAGACTAACAAAAACGTCAGCTTATTTGACAACTATCCAGAGGCGGAGCTTGAATTTGGAATTTTAGTATTAACTGAATTAATTCATCACAGATTTGCATTTTTTGAAAGCAAGTTGCCAAAACTGTCATAAACACAAACAAAATGAGTATCATTGAATAGGTTTTTTCGATACCTTTCAAAAGAGGTGTCGCTTGCCGTAGGGTTCCCTTTAAAATTATTGGTCATAATGGCCTTGTGACGTCATCTTTGACGATTTCGTCATCTATCATCACTAGAAGTTTACAACCTTTAATATTCAGTTTCCAAATTTCACTTGTTTATGTATAATCGTTCCAAAAATAAGAGGGGGGGGACTTTTGAGAAGCACTGTATATTTAAATTAATATTTGTCAAATATAAATCAGTAATAAAACAATAGTAAAAAGATAAAACACGGCATGTATAATTACAACAAGGTAAATATAAAATACATGAACAAGTTGTGAACACATACATCTAGTAAATAAGATTATAAAATGAATGAAATTACAAATATAATGACTATTTTTTTATCTCAAAATTAATGTGCATAAGCTCATTTGTCACAGAAAACTAAAATCGAAAACAGAAAATATATATACTCATACATTTGTTTTGTACCTTTAACTCTCAAAATAGTTGAAAAAAAAAAATTTTTAATAATGTGTCATAATGATATTCATGCAGGTTATAGTTTTGAAGAAGCAATTCTTCAATAGCTTTTCTGATTTTTTTTAACCAAGGTATCTCTATGAACCTTTGGTAAATGGTTGTATATTTTTTTGCCTTCATACATATTAGAATGATTTGTCAAAGTTGATTTTGGTATAGGTAAACGAATTCGAAACAATTCTCACAGCAAATGAACCCGAAGCCAGCTTCTTACATAAATATGTGATATGTTCATGGAATTTTGATTCATTATCAATGTACAAACCAAGCAATCTAGTGTATTGTGTTTGTTCGACCGTATTTCCATCTATTAACAAATTGTCACTACTAAATTTGAAATTAACAATTTTGGTTTTGTCTACATTGAAACAGAGGAAGTTTGAATCACACCATTCCTTAACCTTTGCTAGATCTGAGCAAACTATTTGCTTCAGGATGTTAGTGTCTTTCCGTGCCATGATAACGTGGTATCATCTGCAAATAATGTAAAGTCTCCATCAATATTGATTGTAGGTAGGTCTTTCAGGTATAGTAGGAATAGAATCGATCCCAGAACAGAACAGATCCCTGAGGTAATCCACAGTATATGTCTGAGGGGTTGGAGTATGTGTTACCAACATTCACCATCTGTGCTCTATCTTCCATGTATAATCTGAACCAGTTGAGAGATGTACCTCTTATGCCATAGCAATGCATTTTTTGCAGCAGTATTCCGTGAGAAATCACAGAAGACTGCTGCAATGCATTCTCCTTTATTCAAATTCATATAAACCTTTTCTAAGAATGAGAAAATAGCATCATTAGTATCTTATTAACTTTGGAAACCGCATTGGCATTCGTTCAAAATGTTTTCATTCGATAGAAATTGCAACAATCTTTTTTTTACTAGTTTTTCAATAACTTTCGAGAAAGTTGACAGTAGCGAGATTAGTGTTATCACCTCCTTTGTAAAGAGGTAGAACAACAGCCGTTTTCAGGCCTGCAGGAAATATTTCTGTTGAAAAAGATTTATTAGTAACATCTGCTAAAACAGATATCACGTTCAAGGGTGAATTTTTCTAAAAGTCTCTAAGTTATACCATCTGATCCCGCTTTCTCATATTTTTCATATCCTTCAGAGTTTCCTTGATTTCATGGATATTGGTAGGGTTCAACGTGAAACTTGAAATACGATGGATTTTGTCCAGATAGCTCATGGGATCAGGTTGAGATACAACTTGTCTGTCATTTTTTTGGCAAATTGTGTAGGTCTTTTTATTTTTGGTACATTTTAAAATCTTCTGGAAAATATTTTTTTTTTTCCCCCGTAATTTTTTTTATTATGTCCCATTTTTTTTAGGTTCTTTTAAATATTTCAATTTTTTTCTACGTAATAGTTGTTCTTAACCAAAATTGGGTTTCTTAAATTTTATTTTTTTTGGGAAATATGAAAAATTTTTTTTTTTTTAAATTTCCGATAGTACCAGAGATCTGGATTTCTTGCAAAATTTTAAAAACCGGAAAAACCCCCAAAGGGGTTTTTTTTTTTTAATTTAATTTTTTTTAAAGAAAAATTCCATTTTTTGGGAAAAAGAAAAGGATCAGGTTATTACGTTTTTCCCTTTTTGGGTTTTTTTTCACATAATTTCGGGTTTTGGAAAATTATTTCAATGAATATTCTCCCTTTTTTAAATTTATAATTTTTTTTTTTCAATTGGGGGAAAAAATTTAAAATGGTGTAGTCTGCCTATAGTTTTTAAAAAGAAGTATGATTCGAAAGAATATTTTTTTTTTAAAAAAATTCACATGTAAACTATGAAAATTCAGTTTTTAAAAATATAAATTTTATTAAAAAAAAATTATTCTACCCAAAGAATATTGAACCCAATGATCCCAGACATTTTAAAAAATAACCCCTGAACTATGCGTTAGACCAAATAATATCTAAAAAAAACCCTTGGGAATCCCATGGTGAAAAAAAAAGGTTTACAAACATCGATGTACCATAAAAATATAAATTTAGTTCATCAAAAAAATAGATTCATTTTTATAAACGACCCTAACGGGAAAGGCCCCCGCTGCGGGGACAATGTAATAATTATAATTAAAAATAAAGCCCCCAAAATTTGGTCATCATACCCCCGTTTATTTTTCTATATGGGTGAAACGGGGATATATAAACAGTTTTTAAAAAAAAGAGGCATTTTTCGGTTTTCCCATTCGGACCTTCGAGTATTTTTTCCCCAAGTCGATGTTTTTTAAAAAATGAAATTTAGCATCTTAAATTGAGATATTTTGATCAGATCATTTTTAGTAAAAAGAAAAGATTTTTTCTTTCAATTTAAAAGATGAAACCCCAAATTTAAAAGGGCCCAGCATTAGAACCCCCCCGAGTTTCAAAATATTATAAACAATCAATCTACTTCATCACCGGGAAAAAACCAAGTTGTTTGAAACAGTGATATGTACTTAGAAGAATTCTTCTGAGATTCATCATTGCCCCAGTAGAAATTCAAATACTAAATTATTTAGGGGGAATTTCCCTCAAGATTAAAAAACGAAATTGTTTTATGAAGTAAAATGTAAAATTTTTTTGGGGTGGACTACTTTTTTTTTTCCCCTTTGATTGTTTTTAAAAGGGTTTTATAAAATGAAAATTTTTCATTCATACTCTAAATTCTTTAAAAAGTTTGATTCAATTATTTTTATAAAATTTTTTATTTCATCAGATTCTGATAGTTGCTTTTTTTTGAAATAAGATCAAATTGATTAATCCCATCCTTTATTTTACGGGAAAATTTTTTTTATGTTTTGCCCCGCAACATATAAAATTGTTGTTCAATGAAAAAAAAACAACAATTTTTTTTTTTTTAACCCCCGAGAATTGATTTAAGTTTTTTTGATTTGTGAATCTTACAAAAACAAAGTTTGATTTTACTGAAAAAAGGGAAAAAAGTATTGAAAATATTACTTTATTGATTTTTTTTCCCTTTTTAAAAAAATATATTGTTCATGCCTAAAAATTTTTAAAAAAATTTAAATTTTATATGATATTGATTATTTAAGGGTTTTTTTTGTTTTTTCATTCATATTTTCTGGTGAATTTATATACCCATGGGTTTATAAGATTTGTTTATTGATGGTTTTTTATTGTTTTTTAAAATTTATCAATTATATCTTTTTAAAAATTTTAAAAAAAAATTATTTATTTCATTTTTTGATGCGAGATATGACCAGCATGATTGAAAGAACCCGATATATACTGGGTGAATTAATTTGGGTTTGACCGCCCTCTGGTACATTCCCTTTTTCAATTTCATTAAAAAAACTTTTAGTATAGAGCCTCCCAAAGATTTTATAAGACACGCTTTTTGTCTCAATTGGGTGAAAAAAAATTTTTATTGAGTAGGGGGAATAAAATAATACCGTTTAGTAAAAATCATTTGACGGTATTTGAAAAAACCTTCATTGATTTTTAAATGTTCCTTTTTTAAAAAAAAATTTCTTTTAGGTTCGACAAACACTTGGGGGTTTTTTGGGGTGTGAATTCATAACCCTGTATATACTCAGGTTTTAACAATGACGGTCAGTGGTGGGTTTTTATCTCCCCTTTCCCAAAAAAAATGGGGGCTTCCCTCCGCAAAAATTTTGGGGTTACTTTTTAAAAATTTTCGGGTGTAGTCAATTATAGTAGGGATAGTTTGTTATGGGTGGGCTCTCAAATGCATTTTTTTATTGAATAATGAAAAAATTTTTTGGGGTTTTTTTGAGATTTACCGTTCCTGAGGGATATATGTTTGAGTTTCCCCCCCAAAAATATCTTTTTATTTGACGGATTGATGGAAGTTTTTCCCCCCTCTAAAATTCATATAAATTGCTGGACGAGCCAGAAGGGACCTATAAATACAAAGTATATAGAAATAATTTTCTTCATTGTGAGCTTTAGAAATTCAAATTCACCTTCAACCAATTTGTCATATTTAACATCTACTAACGGAATTTTTCTGACATTTTTTTTTTTATCGGATCATTCTTTCCCCGGAACATTTGTATCAAGGGTTTTTTATCTATAAGGTAATTTTTAATAAAACATGCTTCGTCATTTTGTAAAACCCAAAGTTCTGAAAAGTGGTTTTAAATTCCAAATTTTTGAAAAAAAATTTTAAAATTTATCAATTTTATTTCGAACCGATTGAATATTTAACAAAAATCGAAAATTGTTTTAAATCCAGGAAAAAAAGGGGGGTTTTTTTGGACGTTTTCACATTTATCATTAAAGGGGGGATTTATAAAAAAAGGGAAATGATGATTTAAATTTGTCAGTTGATTGAATGTTTTTAAAATGTATTTTTTTTGGGATTATGAAAAAAACATTATGTATTTGTCCAGAATTTTTTTTAAAATTAAGTTTTTGTTAAAAATTTTTTGTTTAAAAACCCCATTGCCCTTTTTTATTTTTTTTAAGGGGTTTTTATCTCAGTGTAGGTTTGGGTTCAAGATTAAAAAATTTTTTTTAAAAGGGAATAAAAATTTTCTGTTACTTTCAGGGGGAAATGACAATAATATAATCTTCAGATTCATAGTTTGGCGTGCATGGGAAAAAATTGTTGGGAAGATCTTCAGTTTCGGGGGGGGTTTATTTTTCCCAATATGATACCTTTACCCTCAAAAAAAATTTTTTTAAAAAATAAAAAAATCCCCCTAAGTTGCAAAATTTTTCTACTAAAAAAAAAAAGTCAATGAAACAAAAGGGTTAGTTTTAAAGGGGGGGGAAAAAATGCAAAAAAATCACCCGAATTTATTTCTGTTTTCCAAAATCAAGATCCAAAAAAAACAAAAATACAAAAAAAAATTTAAGACGTGGGGAAAAATAAGGTTTGGGAAATGGGCCCCCCGTGTGACCTCCTTGGGAAAATTTTTAGAACTTTGTCCTCAGTATACTACTTCCCCC